>BTHU01000007.1:11073837-11166337 GCA_036184795.1 Tokudaia tokunoshimensis
TAAGTAAGTCTTAACTTACTGGAGTGGACCACATGAAGACGGGAATTGATGCAAAAAAGCAAGAGGATTTTTATTCAGTCCATCATGCTGGGATTGTCCTGCACATGAGGAGAGGATGACGACTGCAGCCTACACAACAGGCCTTTATACAGTCCTCAGGGCAGCTGCCATTAGGCGCAATGTGATTGGCAGAACAGTGTTACCTTTAAACTAATTGGTTGTTAGGGAATGAGGTAGGTGGCCAACAGACTACCTCAGGGACCTCCCTGTTGTCTGAGGAATGTAATTTAGCCTTTCTCATCTGGGAGGGGGAACACTTGCCCTTCTGGGAGGGACCAGTGTTCCATGACCTTTTCAAAGTTCCTGAGTTAACCCTTTCACATCTTAATCTCCTGGACTTGTGCTATCTCAGATTATCATGGAGTCTTTAACAATATCAGGAGGACACGCCTTGGAGGAATGTGAAATGTGTACATTATGCGAACAAGCCTTATGCCTAGGCATCGACACTTGTGGTGGTTCACACGAGGGGCCCTGTCCTAGGGGCAGGAACAAGGTCACTCTGTTCCCACCAAGGCCACAATGAACTTGGCCTTTGATCCTGCCAATCCTGTATTTGTGGAGTATGTGATAGATTATCTATAGATTATCTAACCTAAGCAGCATTCTGAAACTAATGCCCTCTACTCCCAGAAAATCTTTATTCTTACCCTGCTTAGCAAAACGTACCATAGCACAGACATTAGCATTTTAACCATTTTTACAGTATATGGCTGAAAGCACCAAATGCATTCACAGTATTATGGGGCTGTCATCACAACTTGTTCCAGAACTTTCTCTGCCCCAAGCAAGCCCACCCCCACCTTCCACCCCCTACCCCTACCCTCTCCCCCACCCCTGCACCTGATGATCTCTCCCTTCTCCACTGGAGCTCTAAGGCCTCTGAGGAGCTCCTTTTGTGTCCTCGATTGGTTTTTATTTTTTTTATTTATTTTTTGGTTTTTCGAGACAGGGTTTCTCTGTATAGCCCTGGCTGTCCTGGAACTCGCTCTGTAGACCAGGCTGGCCTCGAACTCAGAAATCCGCCTGCCTCTGCCTCCCAAGTGCTGGGATTAAAGGCGTGCGCCACCACCGCCCGGCTGTCGATTGGTTTTTATTACCACCATTGTCATCATCGCCCTCGAGTGTGTATGATGGTGGGGTGGCATGCCATTGCGCATGTGTGGACGTCAGAGGATGACTCTTTTCCTTACCTTTCCAGGGATCACACTCAGGTCTGAGGTTTGTGTGACAAGCACTTTGGATTCACCAAGCTATCTTGCTAGCCCTGAAAATAATCTTTTTAAGGATATCAACCTCTTTAAGGGTGGTTGTGAGGCTCAAATGATTTCACGAAGTTTCTAACATAATGAAGTTCACACAGATGGTATTTGATAGGCACCTCTCCCCCAGCAGCCACCCCAGGAAAGCACACAGTTCTGTCACTCATGCATGTCATACCCCCTGTGGCCTTTTAGTTGATTTTCTTTAATAATGTCTAAATTTAAACTCTTTGGTTATTGTTTTTGTTTGTCTATTTTTTTTTTCAAGACAGGGTTTCTCTGTGTGGCCCTGGCTATCCTGGAATTCACTCTATAGACCATGCTGATCTCACACTCAGAGATCTGCCTGTCTCTGCCTCCCAAGTGCCAGGATCAAAAGCGTGTACCACCACCACCCAACTTAAATTTGAGCTCTACAATATAAGTTCTGCTAGACTCTTTCCCCCCAAATGCTCTGAAAACCGTGCAGTTAACCTGGAGGACTTGTGGTCCGCCCTAGGCTCTGTCTGCCCATGCCAATCGACGTGGTGTACACCTGGGTGAACGGCACTGACCTTGAACTGCTAAAGGAGCTCCAGCAGGTCCGAGAGCACATGGAGGAAGAGCAGAAAGCCATGCGGTGAGTCACGTGAAGAAGAAGCCCACGACTGACCGAGAGCACACGGAGGTGTACGTCAGAGATGGGCAGGGTGACCGCTCCAAGCTGGGTAACCCTGTCTCCGCTGGAAGCTTTGCTAAGAGCGTCCCCACTATTTCTTTATAAACATGACCGGTACACTCCAGTCGCAGGCCATTCGCACCATATACTGCAACGGCTTCTCTGTCCCCGGGTATAGGACGATGCCATTGCATAAAATGACTGGCAACCCCATTCTGTGATATTTTAAGTGAGCTTTATTGGTTACAGTTGAAATTCAGGGTTATTGATAGCATTTCATCTGCATCTGCTCGGCAGCTGTGGATTTAGTTCAGGCATGAAGTCCCTGTGTCCCCAGCTGAGAGATGAGTGCACCACACGACTTGATTACTTTTTCAGTCCCCTAAGCATTGTGACACCTCCCACGGGCACATCAGTTCCAGTGACGTCACCAGGAAAGTGACCGTTGCAAGGTCTCCCCTGTCCATAGTTGTCCGCTAGCTGATGCGTGTGTAACAAGTCAACTTTGCTCTTTACTAGGGAAATCCTCGGGAAGAACACAACCGAACCGACAAAGAAGAGGTGAGTGACTTTTTTTTTTTTGGTCTCAGGAATGAAGCTCAAGGAGATAAGTGTCAGGATTATCGCTCGTGGGCACACGCTGTCTTGTATTTAAGTGCCTGCTCATGTGCAGCCCCTCCCCTGCTATTTTGACACCCCATTAAGTGCACCCATTAGAGAGACTTGCCAGTGACTGGGCACTGACAGGGTTTGTGTTCTGGTCGGCCGAGTCCAGCCTGGTTTTGGCAAGGCCAGAGTACTCATTTATCTGTCCCGATGCATTGTTCTCTGGGCGTCTTTAAACTAATCACACCCCATGTTTTGCGGACAAATTTATGCCTGCCATTTATTTGTACACTTGTAATCCCTCCTTATCTGTGGAAGCTGTCAGGCTGTATATATTTAAGGACTTGGCAGGGGATTTAGTCCAGTGACAAGAACCAGACACATCTCTTTTGCTAAATTTATTGATTTCAATCACGCCTGGCTCTGACAAGCCCCTGACGCCCACTGACTTCTTTCTCACTTAGATTTTAAGGCAACTCTTTGTGGAGATGGTCACGACCCCGACTCTTCCACAGTCTTCTGCTTGTTTGTCTTTATTTTTGAGTCAGGGTCTCATGTAGCCCAGGCTGGCCTTCATACTCACACTGTAGCTGAGAATAGCCTTGAACTCCTGACCCTCCTGCCTCCCTCTCAGGTGCTTGGATCACAGGAGTGTGCGGCTATACTCCGCTCACAACTGTCAGTCATAGTTTGTGGCCCTAGGTCTCCTGTTGTTTAATTCCTATGTTGATGCATTAGTTTCCTGCTTCATATTTCTCAGGGTGTCAGGCAGGCTTGTTATGAGTATATAATGTATATATATTTCCACATTCTGTCCCTAAAGAACTATGAGGCCACAGATGTTTGAGAGGGACAGATTTACAGTGATGAGAGTGACCCTGGGTCATCATTTTTGAGGGGCATTAATTGAGGCAGGGAGGTGAGGAGGTGCTGTCTTTGGATTTCCCGTTACCAGCTAAGGAGGTTGGACAGTTTTATATAGCACTGTATTAGCCGTGGTTCCCACTTTGTGAACTTTCTAGCCATGTCGTGTATCCATTGCTTCTAGTCACGTAATTTTTTTTGTTTTGATTTTTGGTTTTTTTGTTTGTTTGTTTGTTTATTTTTTGAGACAGGGTTTCTCTGTGTAGCCCTGGCTGTCCTGGAACTTACTCTGTAGACCAGGCTGGCCTTGAACTCAGATTACTGGGATTAAAAGTGTGCGCCACCACTGCCTGGCTAGTCACAGTAATTTTTATTTTTATTTTATATTTTTTTTAGTTTTCCAAAAGACAGGGTTTCTCTGTGTAGCCCTGGCTGTCCTGGAACTCACTCTGTAGACCAGGCTGGCCTTGAACTCAGAAATCCTCCTGCCTCTGCTTCCCAAGTGCTGGGATTAAAGGCGTGCAGCACCACTACCCGGTGTCACATAATTTTTAAAGGAGTGTCTTTAATGTAGATAGAAAAATCTCCTACATTTTCACATTGGAACCACGTTATTTGTATCACTGTAGTGTCCAGTGTTGTTCACATTGTTCCTAGTACCATGTCACATCTAGAATGTCTTTCCTAATATGCTAACAACAGCCTTCAATGGACAACAAATATTATAAATGGTAATACTGAAGTACTTAATTTTTGAAGGATTTTTGAGTTAGTAAATTTTGGTGGCAAACTTACTTAGCCTCTCTCTCTCTCTCTCCTTGATTTCACTATGTGTTCCAAAGTGGGCTAGAATTTATAATTGTTCCTCTTGTCTTACCCTTCAAGTAAGAGACAACACACCTGACTGGTACTGTTATAATTAATGGAAGTCTGAAAATGGGCTCTAAAATGTGTCTTGTTATTTGTATTCCATACTCACTAACAAAACCTTTTTACATTCTTGAGATTAATGAATTTAGTACGGTGTAGCTTTATGTAGGCCGTGGGGTTTTAGAACCCGCCTCACTCAGTAGTGGGCACCAGCTTTCCTTGTTTCAAGTGTTGTTTGTCTCTGCAGTGAGAAGCAGCTGGAGTGTCTGCTGACGCATTGCATTAAGGTGCCCATGCTTGTCCTGGACCCACCCCTGCCAGCCAACTGCACCCTGAAGGACCTGCCATCTCTTTATCCGTCTTTTCATGCTGCCAGTGACATGTTCAATGTTGCAAAACCAAAAAATCCTTCCACTAATGTCTCAGTTGTCGTTTTTGACACTACTAAGGATGGTAAGATTTTTTTTCCTATTTCTTTAAAGAAATATTTATTACTTTGTGTGTATGAGTGGTTTGTCTTCATGTCTGTGTGAACATCTCATGCCTGGAAGGCAGATGAGGGTGTTGGATCCCTTAGAACTGGAGCTATAGAGAGTTGAGATCTGCCATGAGGGTCTTAGAAACTGAACCCAGGTCCTCCGGAAGAGCAGCAAGTCCTCTTGACTGCTGAGCCATCTCTCTGTATATTTCATTTTTATTATTATTTTTAGAGGTTTTGTTGTTGGGGGGAGGGCCCCTCTATTATGCAGCCCTGGCTGTCCTAGAACTCATTATATAGACCAGGCTGACCTTGAACTCAAAGAGATCTGCCTGCCCCTACCTCCTGAGGGCTGGGAGTAAAGGTGTGTCCCACCATGCCCACTGGGTATATTTTAAAACCATGATATCTATCATTGATGTTCAGAATAATAAAATTCTGAATGAAACAAATGATTCTGTAAGAACTGTTTGATAAACTAAAACTGTCCAGAGAGAAGCCAAAGAGCCGCTCTCTATTGTGTTGTAAGCCGTCCGACATCTCAGGAAAGGACTGCCCAGCATTGTCTTCATGCAAACATATCAGACCTTGTGAGATGTCGCATATCCTATGAGAACCTTTGGTCTGGTATTCCAAACGTACTTCCTCCTGGCTCCAAGTCATTCTGGAGACTTTAAAAAAAAAAGTCATATAATATACTGGAACACATACTTTATTCAGAACATACCAGGCCAGTCATACAATATTCAGAAATGTTTGTTTTCTTTCTACTTCACACAGTGAAATCCAAACTCCCGAAGGGATGGCGCAGGACATGGGAACTTGGGGAGGTGATCAGGGCGTGAAGGCTGAGAGCCTTCATGAGTAGAACAGTCGCATAATACAGACCCCAGAGTCCAGCTCTTCCCTGTGGGAAGTTAACAAGACCTTACCTAACTGCAGTTGGGAAGACAGTCCTCTCTAGAGCCCAATTATGCTGGGTACTTCCTATTCTTGGCATTACTGCCGCAAAGCTATGAGGCATCCTGTCTGCTCAGCAGCTGTGGAATTAGTTCGTGGCAAGGAACTCCTGTGTCCCCATGCTGAGAGATGAGCTCTGAGGCCACACGTGTCCCAGCTCTGGTCTCTCGGAGATGCTGTGGATTTTGCTTGGGTACCATGAAAGCTCGCCAGCTCTTTCCACCATACAGAGTATCATTCTGTCCTTGTCATACCTGCCGACCCCACTTTTTGTCTTTGCTTCTTCCCTCATAACCTCATCCTGTCAGTTGCTTTTGTTTTGCCAACAATTCTTAGGTTCCTCCCCTGTTCATTTCCTTTGTAGACTCCTATAACAGACACTGAGCTGTTCAGTGGGTAAAGTTCTCTACCTAGCACAAACTTGCAAATCTGAAAATCCTGATCTCATTAATTCACTCTCCCTTAGAAGACAGTACTTCGGTAAAACTGTATTTGCTTTTAATACGGGTTTAAACTCCTTCCTGTTCCCGGTATTGTAGATTCTGCTTGGCTGTGCCCTTAATTCTCTGTAGTGAGAATTTTGGTTTCTTTTAAAATGCAGAGCTATTATAAGAAGAAGTTTTTGTTTTAATCCCAGCTGTGGGATGTGGGGCTACTTCAGACTGTCCACAGCAGCTGACTCTGATTTGCCTCGTGCTCTAGCAGGGGTGTGATTTTGCCTGCTGCAGATAGTTCCTGTGATTGTGTGACATTTGGAATTCTGGGGACTCTTCATGGGGTATATAAATGCTAGGGCCCCAAGAGGCGAGGGGAAGGGAGGTTGCTGTCCTTTGCTGTTTGATAGTAGTCATGGTTAAACAAAAAGAATAGATTCAGGAATCTTTCTCTCCTACCTAGTATCTAAAGAAGGGCAGAAGAAAGAAGAACTCACAAATTAGCAAAAGAACAGCTACAATCAACAAATAAGTCAATTACATACTTTGTAGAAAATAATACCTCAGAGAAAAACTTCCACACAGTGGTCAGGAAGGGGGACAAAGATCCTAAACTGAGTGGCGGGACAGGCTTCCTGAAGAGGATGAAGAAGGTGAGGGCGCCAGCAACAGGACTGACTGGAGAATTGTCACAGAGATAGAATAGCTATTAGAAAAGCTGTTCCCACAGCAGGAACGTGGCTGCTGTGTCTGAGGAGCAGGAGGCCGTTGTGAGTTAGAGAAGATGAACAGAGGAAGCAGGCAGAAGATGGTCCTGGAGAATTGGGGCTGGGGGAAGGCGTGGTAGCCACATGGAAGCCAGAGCCTTTAACCCATAGCAAGATGGCGGATCACTGGAGCGATTGCATCATGTTCCATACAAACCAGTTTGCTGTGTGTAGTGAGTATAAACTGAGAAGGGACAAAAAGTGTCACCATCCAGGCCAGAGTGAGTGTGCCCCAGACAGAAGTGCGTGGGAAGTGAGGAGTGTTTGCATTAGGCCCATTTCGAAGGCCAGCCCACCTAGGTTTCTTGGTCAATACCTCTTGTGGGGCTCCTTTATAGATCGTACCTTTGAAAAAGCTACATTTTGCTACATTTGATGCATTGCTGTAAGCAGTCACAAATTTGGAGAGCTGTTAGTCTGTTATCTAGGATAAGAAATCCCACTGAGCTGGGGTGCACGTCTTTAGCACTGGAGAGGTAGAGGGTGAATCTCTGTGAGTTTGAGGCCAGCCTCGAACTCTGGTCTACAGAGGGAGTTCCAGGACAGCCAGGGCTACACTGAGAAAACCTGTCTCAAACAAACAAACAAAACCCTGTCAGCTTTGCCTGCCCATTTCACGGATACTTCCCTTTTCTTTTCAAAACCTTGGTGTGGGGTTCCTGGAGACAAGAACTACCACAAAGCTCTCAGGCTTTCTTCCAGGTTGGCTGTGGCTGTGTGATTCACGTCCTTTCATCAGAATGGGTCAGATCATGCTCCTCCCCATTGAGTGTTTTCAGCCTGTGTGTCTCTTAGAAACAGGAAGGTGGTGTGAAGCCATTTTGAGGACTTTGATGATACTTTATATGAACGTATGTTACATATACCAGACCTGTTAATGAGGGTATCCCCCTCTATATCTGTGGAGACAGAGTTACCTGATAAATGTATTTGAAAGTTAGGGTCACTCCTAAAGGCCAGTGTTGCTGCTTTTAGGGGTGGGGTTGTTTAGAGGTGGTGGTCTCTGGAGATCGGATACTGCTGTAAAGCCCTGGCTGGTCTAGCCTTCACTGTGTGCAAGCTGGTATTGAACTCATGACAGTCTTCTTGTATCAGCTTTGTGAGTGTTGAGGTTAGAAGAGTGGACACCACTCCCGGCTGTTTTAACATTTCTTCACTTCAGTATTCCCAGGGCCTTGTGCACGCTAAGCAGATGCTCCCCGCTCAGCTCCAGCCCCAGCCCAGCTCTGTTTTTCTGGTATCCTTGAAGCTCTTGTCCAGGGCTACTATCCGTCTCTCTGCAATTGGTAGGACCTGCCTCATTCGTCCCTTGATCCAAATCAGAGCCGCCTCCCTGAGATTCCTCTGTCTTCCTCCATCCTGGATGTCAGCAGCATCTTTGCTGGGTCCCACATGTACTTTTCTTCATACTTGCAGTCAGAACCAGCCCCAGCCCTGCTCCACATCACCTGATGACTCTAAGACTTTCACTGTGGGAAAGCCATTTCTTAAAAGGATGTGGGCCGTAAGGCAGCTGCTTGCTCTTGTATAAATACCTTTGCCTGTTCAAGCCCCCCCCCCATCCCTAGTGTGGCTACTCTCACTTTCTAGTACTGACGTTCCCAGAGGTCATGCTGTAGTCAAACGATGCTTTGCTTTCCTCATCCAGAATTGCTCTCAGATCTGTGATTTTTCATTTATCCCTGATCTCTTCTCCCTTGCAGTCCAGCCTGCTTGTTTATTTCCACAGAGCACTCCATGGTTCTATGGCCTGCGTACATCTCTTGGCAATACAGAGTTTAATGTTTAATTATACCCTGCTTTCTGTTGTGCCTCCTTTGTTGAATGTGATGATTTTTACCTTCCTAACTACTTTCTTGAACCCATGTATTATACTACTTCCCTGGCTCCCAAGATACTCTGTATAGCGCTCTGCCAGAGAGTATGATGAGTACGTCTGTTAAACATATGCTTGCTTCTTGTATTGTTTGTTGTAGTTGAAGACGCCCATGATGGACTGTTTAAGGGAAGCAGCAAGCAGACAGTTTGGAGAGCCTACCTGGTATGTCATTTGAACTCTAGTTGTCCTTTTGCATTGGACCAGAATAAAAGTATGTGTAATCAAGACCTTAGGTCTTGCTCTGTAGTCCCAGCTGGCCTTGAACTTGCAATCTTCCTGCCTCCACCTTGGGAATGCTGGGATTGCAGTCCTGTGCCACCGTGCTTGGCTCCCTAAAGACCTTTTCTCTGCAGCTAGCTTACTGGTGCTAATGAGTGCCCTGCTATGGCGGTGGTTTTAATTTGAAGCTCAGAGAGCACAGTGGAAGCGCACCAGTCTCTCCGCTGTAAGTTTTCCCCAGCCTCATGATACGGAGGGTAAGTCGAATCTTTTATTTCTGTTCCAGACAACAGACAGAGAAGTCCCAGGCTTGGTGCTGATGCAAGACTTGGCATTCCTGAGTGGATTCCCGCCGACATTTAAGGAGACAAGTCAGCTGAAGACAAAACTGCCAGAAAACCTTTCTTCTAAAATTAAACTGGTAAGAGCAGAAAAAGAGCCACCAGCATGGCGGCTCTCATTTCACATGTGACCCTCCTGTCACCACCCACTTTGCATTTTATTCAAAGTTTAGCCAACAATGTAAAAGGCAAAGAGTAACTCTGTCCTGCCACAGTTTGCTGTCAAAAAGGTAGATCTGTGCAGAAGGTCCTCACTGCTTACTTTGGTTTTTTTGAAACTATGTCACAGCAAAGTTGGTAATGAGCTTGTAGCAATCCTCCTGCCTCAGCATCTCGAGTGCTGGTATCATAGATTTGCACCTTCAAACTAAGCTCTGAAATTACTATTTTTATAATTTATCACTCATTTTTTTCTAACTCTGTGTGTGTGTGTGTGTGTGTGTGTGTGTGTGTGTGTGTGTGTGTGTGTGTGTATGTGTGTTGGGGAAAGTCATGAAAACTCTAACATGTGCATCTATGAAAGCTTTCATTCATAAAGTGGTTCTAACTCAGATATTTATAATGTTTGATAATATGAAATTCTGGTTAATACCAAATCCAGCCATCGATGTATTTAAGATATAAGTGTGTTTCTTACCCGTCGGCCCTGACCATTCTTTTTCTGAGGATTGACTTTGGTTGGCTGGTGACTGGCCTTTTCCTGAACATTTCTTGTTCTCTGAATCACCTGCCTGGTAGACTCAGGACAGCTGGCCTTATATCACACTGTTGTAGCACATTCCAGGGGGTGAATGGGGGCATCTTTTCTCTCGAGGAGCAAGCATTCAGTCCTTGCCTCTGGTATGGTTGAGATCTGGCTCTCTCTCGTTTTTTACTGTTAAATAAAATTGTGAGGGGGTGGGAGAAGCTGGCGATAGTGGGAAGGGAGTAGGGAGTTCTTCCTCTGTTCTTGCATTAGTCACTCCATCCCAGAGTTCCCTTTAATTTTTAACTCCTTCACTGTCTTTTATGGGTTAAGATGCTTTTTGTTATATCTGTGAGAAAACTGAGGTGTGAATGACATCATTTTTCTCATTTCCTGTCTCCCTATAGCTAGCTAGCTTTGTTCCTTAGTTTCTTTCTCCCTCCTCCTCTTCTTCCTATTCTCCTCCTCCTCCTCCTCCTTTTCATCTTGTTTTTTGTTTGGGACGTCTCACTCTGTAATCCCAGCTGGCCTACAACTTGTTATGTAGATGAGGCTGTCCTCACATGTGTAACCTTCCTGTCTCTGCTTCTTATTGATGCTAAGGAGCTCACCACCATGCTCAGCTGTTCCCTGCAGTCTGACATTGAAACACTTCTAGAAGTGCAATAAGTTAGCATGCAGTACTTGTATGGACCGGAATAGCACGAAGCTGTATTTGGGTTGTGTTTGTGGTTACTCTTCAGTTACCCTAAAATAGATGCCACATTTCCTCCTTCCTCTGAGGTACTTTCAGTACTGATTTGAGCAATTGAAACCATAGATAGATTAACTATTTGGCTTCTTGGCTTTTTAGTTGCTAGTCTCAGAATGACAAATGACATTGGTCCTTTCCATTGCCAGCTCATTTCCCTTGTATGGGAAGAATGACTTTGCTGATTCTATTTCTGTAAGCCCACATTAATCAAAAATTTAAAGGCAACTAGGATGCTATTCTGTCCCTCCATCTTAAACTTGGTGTGGATACCTCACATCCTGCTGTGCTGACCCACTCATGTGCCTATGGACATTTGGCATGCTTGCTGGTGACCGGTGTGTAGTAACAAGGATGACAGTTCCTAGTAGTGGCGGCTTCAGCAAGCTGCTGTGTGGTGTGTGCAGCTGGCTGTAAGGTGTAGCGGTGACTTGAGTTGCCAGAGAAATTGAGAACCAGGAAGCATTTGAGTTCGGTTTTTCAAATCTGCGTATGTTAGGGGGGGAAGTGCGGGCAACACTTGTTCCCAGGAATGTGTGTGTGTATGTGTACGGGTGTGTGCGTGCGGAGGCCAGAGGTTGATGTCAGGTGTTCTCCTTGGTTACGCTCTCCCTGATGAGCCAGAGTCTCTCACTGAGTGTTTGGCCTGACCGGTGGGCTCTAGGGAATCTGTCTCTCTTCCCCCAACCAAGCGCTGGGCTTACAGGCACGCCCAGCGTGTACGTGGGTTCTCAGGATCAGAACTCAGGTCCTGATAATTTCATGCAGCCATTTCCCAGTCCCTGGCTCTTCCATTCTTTCCGTGGGTTCGGCCTTCTGGTTCCTTTATATCCCTTCTGAGAATGGTGGCTCCTGTCATAGGTTCCCAGTCCGTCTAGATGGTTTTTATCTGATACCTCCTGCATGCCAGGGAGTTTGTGAGGGAGGAGAGAGGGAATTAAAACATTCACCCAGGACATGAACACTTCCAATATAGCAGTAAAAAGTGCCCAAGAACACTGGGTTTTAGTCACATTAGGAGATAAGATGGGCTTTGAAGCTAAGCTGGGTTCTCAACAGAGCCACTGTTCTTGGGTTGAGAAGGGCATGCTCTGAGAACAGCCCGAGCAAAGGGCTGGGGCCGGGGAAGTAGGTAGTGTGTCTGGGGAGTTTCTAGAGGCAGACCGCCACGGGTTTCCTAAGGGTGGGGCTGGGGAGATAGGCAAGGAAAGGTTGCTGGACCTTACCCTGGAGGCAGGGAGGGCTGGGACAGGAAGAAGACAATCTGGTGTGTTTCGAAGGCACAGAGTAGGGACGTGTGTGGTAGACTAGCGCTGGAACCAGTTCAGTCCTGCAAGCTCTTCCTACTCAGGGTGTCTGGCCAAGGGAGGCCTGTGGTGGGAGTAGTTCCTGAAACCTCGGAAAGATGCTCAATCTTTTGACGAGCTGTTGGCGAGAAGGAAGACTCAGAGGTGGAGGTATACAGTGCAGGTGGAAGTGACGGCATGAGCCGCACTGAGCTGCAGTAGGAGAAACAAGTTCAGCCTAGTGTGGCAGGCGAGGCACATGCCACATGTGAAAGATGCCCACGAGACACCGAGGGCCAGGACCTGGACAGCTCCATCACGTCATGCTCCTGTGCTCTTCCAGGAGGACTTTGCTGAGGCCTGTGGTCCAGGCGTGAGCAGCAGACACCACAGGCTACATCTCAGAACAGTGTTCTGTTCACCCCTGTTCCTCCACACATGGGGCACCAGTCTTGAAGGACAGTCACAGGATGCAGGCCTTGGACCAGAGGGAAGGCCTGCCCGTCCTGTGGCGATCCGCTCACAGTGAGTTGATATAGGTAAATGCCTTCACCCTGGTGTGTCCTGTTAATGGAAAGTGTGCTTTTGGAGCTCTGAGGGGAGGATGGAGAACAGAGAGTCTGTATTGCTAAGATAATGGATCAGAGGGGGCTGGAGAGATGTCTCAGCGGTTAAAAGCACTGACTGCTTTTCCAAAGGTCCTGAGTTCAAATCCCAGCAACCACATGGTGGCTCACAACCATCCGTAATGAGATTTGGCACCTTCTTCTGGGGTGTCTGAAGACAGCTACAGTGTATTCACATATAATAAATAAATAAATAAATCTTAAAAAAAAAAGGATCAGAATTCCTACCAGCCTTGTGACCACTCTTATCCTATACAACAAACAACCCCTCTCCCCATCAGGTTTTCCATTCTGAGAAACCTGGAGGTGAGTCATCTTGTCATCCCATTACCTACAGATTCAGCAGTAGAATTTTTAGGTGTGACAAATACAGAATTGCTCTCTTGATAAATTACTACCATCTTTGTCTTCATTTCACCTCAAATCTGCCTGTGGATTTTAGACATTTTCCATGGTGGGGCTTTTCCATTGACTTTTGGTTTGATTGTGTTCTATTCCTTGGTGTGTGAGGAGCATTCGGAGAAATGGTCCCAGAGCTCATAAGGAAATGCTCACAGCAAGAGTAATTCAGCGATGGTGGTTGCTACGTGGGTATGCAGAGGTGGGGTACATGCCCTGCCCTCGAGTATTTAAATCATGTTTGGAAGGACCGGACCTACACACAAAGTATTTGGAGTGTGTGAATAACTGCATAGACTGCCACAGAGTAGGTCCTCTTATGATTAGGACAGAAATGTACCCCAGAAGCTCCTGTGTTTGAACACCTGAGTCCCAGATGGTGGCGCTGTTTTGAGTGGCTGTGGAACCTTTGGGAGATGGGTCCCAGCTGGATGAAGTGGGTCACTAGGGAGCTTATAGGCCACCCTGAGTTTCTAGGGCAGCCCTGCTTCCTGGCCTGCTTCTGCCTCCTCGTCTGCTAAGGTGTGAGCAGGGAATCTCATGTTCCTGCCATCATCTCTCCACATCATGATGGACAGCTCCTCCAAATAGTGAGCCAAGGTAAACCCTTTCCTCCCTTAAGTCGTCTCAGTCAGGGGTTGTGACAGAGTGACACACACACACACAAAGCCAGTGTGCACGTGGAAATAGGGAAGGTCTATGTGGTTCAGAGATATGGGGGGAATTTCACACTAAATGCTAGTTCACTGGAGGCTAGATAAGCCTCCAGGTAGGAGGGATAGATACTGTTGCCTAGTGACTCGCCTGTATTCAACTTCCTCAGAATTCTATTCTGGACCTTTTTAAGGTCACCAAAAGCTGTGCTGCCAGTTAAACGCCTCTAATCTGAAGATGCAGAGTATGAGATGCTCCAAAGTGCCAACATGATACCACAAGTGTAAAATGAGATATATAAAATGAGATTATAAGGAAACTTTTGTTATTTACATTGTGTGTGTGTGTGTGTGTGTGTGTGTGTACATGTAAATGCTACAGTGTGCTTGTGTAGAGGTCACAGGACAACTTTCAGGAGTCAGTTCTGTCCATCACGTGGCTCCCGGGAATCAAACCTGTGATGTCATGCGTGCTTGGTGGCAAGTGCCACGATCCACTGAGACACCTTCCCAGCCCAGGAAATTCATTTTCAAAAAAAAACCCCTTTGGTATACATGTAGTTTTACCCTTTATCAAAGATGAAAACAAATTTTATACTATTGAGATGATCATAAGGAATTACATTCTGGCCATTGTTGATACTGCAGAATCATCTTCAGGGTTTTCCTTCTTTTTCTTTTCTTTTTTTCCTTTCTTTTTCTCTCCCCAACACAAGGTTTCGCTGACTGTCCTGGAATCACTCTATAGACCGAGCTGGCCTCAGACTCAGGGCTCCGTCTGCCTCTGCCTCGTGCTGGGATGAAAGGCGTGTGCGACCAATGGCCAGCCATTAGTATTTTTCAGTTGAGATTTTCTTTTTTTTTGTCATAAGAATTCTTTCTAGAAATAGTGCAAATGGTAGAAACATGTTTAGGGGTATTTCAGACGTTTTTTTTTTGAAGCTAAGTAAAAAAATGTTGCAGGATTGGGCTGCCACCTAGTGGACAGTAGAGGCTACTTCATGCTTGTTACCCCTACCTCTTAGTCAGAAAATCTCATGCTTTTGAAATATTCTTTTAAAGTTCCTTACTTTTTATCTCTCTTCCATCTGTTGTGTGGTTACTATGAGAGGACCTCTTTCTGATTTTTTTAAAGATTTATTTATTTATTTTCTTTATGTGAATACACTGTAGTCTTCAGAGACTCCAGAAGAAGGCGTCCGATCACATTGCAGATGGTTGTGAGCCACCATGAGGTGGAAATTGAGCTAAGGTCCTTTGGAAGGGCAGTCAGTGCTTTTAACCACTGAGCCATCTCTCCAGCCCCCTCTTTCTGATTTTTGATGATGTAGTTAGAAGCCAGTCTTAGGCAATTGCTAGTGTGGGCTGACAAGATGGTTTGCGGGGTAAAGGGGCTGTTGGGTTCATAGTGGAAGTCAAGAAAACTTCAGAGACAGAAGTTTAAAAATGAAAGCTTTATTTTCTGCTCAGGGAGCTCAGGATCCATGAAGGGAGAGTGTCTAACGTTTTTATAGAATGGGAACACAAAGCCAGAGGGAGTGGGGCGGGCTGTGCATTAATCATAATCAATGTATTTTGACACGAGGGGTCAAACAAGGAAGTTAATGTTGGTGCCTGGGCCTTATCCGGGTCACCTAGTTTCCGGATCTATGGGTCAGCTTCTGCAATCAGATCCCCTCCTGGACTCTGGTCTGAAATTTAGAATGATAAGGGGACAAAGGAGTGGACAAGCTGCACATAGTCATTAAGTCAAGGCAAGCAACACATTCATGACGCGTGTGCCTTGGTTTAGATAATGGAATAATGCCATCTTCCCTCTTTATATCCTTTACTGATTAACAGATAGACATGAAATACCTGAAGAAGCAGGCCAGGAATTGGTTCTGGGACCCGGGGACATGAATTCAGTTTTTTGGCCCTGCCAGCAAGATGGAACTTGTTTCTAAGATGGCAGAACTCAAGATACTGTCTCCTAACAGTGCTTGCTGCCAGATCTTATCAATCCTGGAGAGCCACATGTAGGAAGGAGAGGTCAGACTCCTGCAAGTGTCCCTCTTGACTTCCAACCTGCCTGTGTTGTACATGCCCCTCCCTCCCACAAAATGTCGAGATAAAGTAATTTTTTTAAAAAGAATTATTTATTTATTTTATGTATATGAGTATACCATAGCTGTCTTCAGACACACCAGAAGAGGGCATCAGATCCCATTACAGATGGTTCGTGAGCCACTGTGTAGTTGCTGGGAATTGAACTCAGGACCTCTCTCCAGCCCCAGTAAAATAAATTTGTAAAAATTATTTTAAAGTATATTTTTAAAAAGTTGCTAATTTAAGAATAATTTTCTTGATGAAATTCTTACCAAATAAAAGGCCAATGCAAATAATAAAGATAGGGCTGGAGAAATGGCTCCGTAGTTAAGAGCACTGACTGATCTTCCAGAGGTCCTGAGTTCAAATCCCAGCAACCACATGGTGGCTCACAGCCATCTGTAATGGAATCTGATGCCCTCTTCTGGTATGTATGGAGAGTGACAGTGTACTCACATAAAATAAATTTTAAAAAATTATAAAGTTAGATGTCATTTTAAAGTAATGCTGTGAATTTTGGGCTCTTTTATTAAGATTCTCAAGTTGTCTTAAGACTCTCTGAAGCATTTTTTTCTTTATAAATGAATGATGCTGGGTTTATCATGAATATAGCAGCAGCAACAGCAAACCTTTATACTTACTGGTTAACAGTAAAAAAAAAAATAGATTGTGTTTTGTTTTGCTTGTCTCAAAATGGAAATTCCTAGCCTTTCAGGGATAGTTGACTTCTCTGTGGTAGTTTGGAACTCCATAGGAGTTATGTAGTGAACAGTTCACACAGGACCTGCTGAACATCCAACCATGCTGGATGATTTTCCTGTTCTGACACTGGCTGGTGATCCCCAGACTGCTTCCTGTGGGGAGCAGAGCTGAGAAGAGAAAGCCATTTGGTTTGGATCCAGAAAGGCCAGGTTCTGATTTATGGGGCTCAGCCCACCAGGCAACAGGGCCCCGCAGGTCCTGAATGACTCCAGCTAGCCTACCAAATGCCTGCCTCTGTGGGATATCCAAGGGTCTCCAGGGGCCTGCTTAGCCGACACCCGTCCCTGCCTCTCACAGGCCAGCTCTGTCACGGCAGCCCAAGCCTGGATGAACGGTCCATTAGGGCTCAGCGCAGTGCAGATCTAAATTCACACTTTAAACCCTGGCACAATAATTGCCCAAGGCAGTGTCTGTTGCCCATTATGTGCCCAGTCAGTGGTAAAAATTGTAGCGAAAATGCTATAATTACCAAGTTAAAGTGTAACACAGATTTGTAATCTGCCTCAGAAGGCTGGGGTAGGAGGATTGCAAATTTAGGGCCTCTCCAGGCACCTCAGTGAGATCCTCTCTCAAAATAAAAGTAAAGGGGAGATAGGGTGTAGCTTGGTGGCATTTCTATGAGGCTTCAAAATTACTTCCAAGGTAAAAACAATTTTGATAGGAGATGTTAGGATACAGATATTTTCCCATTGAAGTTTAAAATTAAATTATAACGTTACAGTACTGTTTATTTGTACTAGAAGTTGGTTTTCCTCACTCTAGGGGGAGCTTAGAGGTATTGTGGGAACCAGTGAACTGGAAGGAAGGGGCAGGGAACCTTGCAAGGAGAGGTGGGAAGGCGCCTAGTCAGACCGCTTCCCATTCCCCAGCACAGAGTCAGGAATGACAACTGTGAGGAGACCATGATGTGTGCCAGGACAGTCAAGGTAAAGGAACACAGTCAGAAGACCATGTGCACACACTCTTGGTGCTTAAGAGTTGACAGCGTACGCCTGGGCGATGGCAGGTGGATCTCTGTGAGTTCTAGAGTTCAAGACCAGCCTGGGCTACAGACCAAATTCCAGGACAGCCAGGACTGAACATAGAACCTGTCTCAAAAACCAAACCAAACCAAACCAAACCAAACAACAGGGACAACAAACAGTTGACGGCATGCATGATGAAAAGAGGGAAGGACCACGTGAAATTCTACTGCTCTTCTGGCTTGGGGGTGCTAGGAACGCAGGGAACTGCTTAGAAAATGAGTTAGGACAGTCTAGTAGCAAATACAGAGCCCAGGATGAGCCTGTGATCAGGTGTTTATTTCTGTCGTATAGATCAAGAAAGAGGAGCCAGTGCAGCAGGAGGATTTTCTGTCTTCAGTGGGGTGGTTTCTCCTTAGTTTCTGGCTGAAAAAGCTCTTTTCCTAGAAAATATTGATTCAGAGTCTATATCTAATACAGATGGAGGTGGTGTGGACGCCCATGTATAAACTCGCTGCTGTTTACATTGGTCCCCCTAGGCTTATGATCGCTCCAAAGCTTTGCTCGCAAAAGGTATTTTCCTCTGGAAGTACTTCAGATAGTCAGGCCCAAGGTGTTCCAGGAGTGAGGCAGAAAGCCGCTGAGATACCCATGTATAATAGAGTCACCTAATCCAGCAGTTACAATATAGGATTCCCCAGTGTGATCATGCTGGTAATATTCTAGAACAAAGCCAGAGACTGTTAGCTATTGATTGATTGATTGATTGATTGATTGATTGATTGATTGATTGAACCTTGAGACAGAGTCTCTCCACATAGCCCTGGCTGTCCTGCAACTCACTTTGTAGACCAAGCTGGCCTTGAACTCAGAGATCTGCCTGACTCTGCCTTCTGAGTTTTAAACGAAGTGCAATGAAAAGCATTTAAGCCAGCTCTTAAGAATTAGATAGGTTTCATAAAAGCATCACCCTCTCAGGAGATCTAGCATCTCTTGTGGACACTGCGGCGTGGCTACAGCTGTCAACGGATGCCCAAGGTGTCCCGTTCACACTGACCTCCTCCCCTTCCTCCACCCCACCCCATCTGGGTAACACTTGGGGCCTGTGATACTGTCTTTATGTATCAAGATTAAAAGTTTAAAAACTGGGCACACTGACTCATACCTGAATAATCTCAGCACTTGGGAGGATGAGGCAGAAGGATTGCCAGGAGTTTAAGGTCAGACTAGACCTTGAAACTCTGTTTCAAAAATAAATAAGTGAATAAATCAACAAATGAATAAATAAATAAGTGTAAGTCTGTGTTTATTCGTTGAGGTCCGTGTGCCATGTGTCTCTCTGTCACCTCTCAGTTGCAGTTGTATTCGGAGGCCAGCGTCGCTCTTCTGAAATTGAATAACCCCAAGGGTTTCCAAGAGCTGAACAAGCAGACCAAGAAGAACATGACCATCAATGGGAAGGAACTGACCATCAGCCCTGCGTACCTACTGTGGGACCTGAGTGCCATCAGCCAGGTAAGGAGCGTGGACTCCTACAGCCCAGGTCAAGAACTCAGAATGTCTGCCGCTGCCAGAACCGCTCAGCTGGGAGAGGGGTCGGTCGAAGAATTAGAACGTTAAAATTTCACAAGTCTATTTATTACGAGGAAGAAGAGGACTTACCTGAGAGCTGGCCCGATAAGCACTTCTCCAAACCTCCATTCTCTACCACTGGTTTGCTGCTTATTGAGAAGGACAAGGCCAAAGAGATGGCTCAGCTGTAAAGAGCACTTGCTGCTCTTCCAGCGGACGCAAGCTTGCCTTCAGCAGTCACACTGGATGGTTTCTAACCTTCCATGACTCTGGTTTCGAGGAATCTTACACCTTCTCTGGCCTCCCAGGGCGCCCCATGCACATTCACTCACAGTCACACAAATGTAAACAAAAACAAAGTAAAGCGCTGCTTAGGCTAGATGTTAGTTACAATCCCAGCACTCTAGAGGCTGAGGCAAGCAGATATCTGTGAGTTTGAGACCAGCCTGGTCTACAGAGCGAATTCCAGGGCAGCTCTCCAGGGCTACACAGAGAAAAATAAAAAAGGAAAGAAGAAATGGGGGGGGGGGG
The DNA here is from genome assembly GCA_036184795.1 of Tokudaia tokunoshimensis. Lineage (NCBI taxonomy): Eukaryota > Metazoa > Chordata > Mammalia > Rodentia > Muridae > Tokudaia > Tokudaia tokunoshimensis. The sequence goes on from BTHU01000007.1 coordinate 11,093,551, forward strand.
GAGGAAGGGAGGGGGGGGGGGAGAGAGAGAGACAGAGAGAGAGAGAGACAGGCAGAGACAGAGAGAGAGAGAAATTAATTCCCAAGAGTCTTGCCTACAGCCCGATCCTATGGAGGCATTTTCCAGTCGAGGCTCCCTCCTGTCAAATGACCAGTTTGACAAGCTTTCTGTCAAGTTGGCACAAAACTTAGCCCCTGTAGAGCAGAGCAGGTGAAGGATCAAGAGGAGCTGGGATTTAGATGCTTCAGGTCCTTATGTGTCCAATCTCTCATTCCCCAGTCCAAGCAGGATGAGGATGTGTCTGCCAGCCGCTTTGAAGATAATGAAGAACTGAGGTACTCACTGAGATCTATCGAGAGACATGCGCCATGGGTACGGAATATTTTCATTGTCACCAACGGGCAGATTCCATCCTGGCTGAACCTTGACAACCCTCGTGTGACCATAGTGACCCACCAGGTGGGTGACTTTGCACATACCGCGAGGCTGCAGTTTCCTGTCCGTGCTTTCAGTGTGGTACAAGTGATCTCACGCTTTCGTGGCCTTCCCCTTCTCTACCTCCATGTCTGCCTTTTTGAATTATCGATCTCATTTCCCTCTTTCTAAATGCCCAGCCAACTCAAAGCAGCTCACGTTGGCCTTCTGTGTGTGTTTTCTGTTCAAAGGACATTTTCCAAAATCTGAGCCATTTGCCTACTTTCAGTTCCCCTGCTATTGAAAGTCACATTCACCGCATCGAAGGGCTGTCGCAGAAGTTTATTTATCTAAATGACGATGTCATGTTTGGTAAGGATGTTTGGCCGGATGATTTTTACAGCCACTCCAAAGGTCAAAAGGTAAGAGATAGGTGGGCGCCTAGCTAGAGACTCACAAGCAAATGAGGAAATCCATGTGGACGTTTCTGTACTCAAGTATTAACAAACAGACATTTATGACGTCCAAGTCAGCAGTTAGGTGGTAAGAGGGCTACATTGAGAAATTGCTTTCCTGTAGTCTCAGATAACCAGAATTAGTCTCGGATAGCCAGAATTCCTTTTTTCTTTTTTTCCTCCTTGACCATTTGTATTTTCTACTATAACAAAACCACTTTGCAACAAAATTGCAGCTAAAGTGCCAACAAAATGACCAACAGAAAATTAGCTTAAAGGTGTTTAAAGAAGTGGGAGGTGAGCCCAGCAGTGGTGGTGGCACACGTCTTTAATCCTAGCACTCAGAAGGCAGAGGTAGGCAGGTCTGTGAGTTCAAGGCCACAGATGAGTTCCAGTACATAAATAATGGAAGTGGGAATGGGTGAAGTTTCATGAAAGGTGGCCTGTCTGACTCAGGCTGTGTTGGGGATGGTGGGTAGAGTAGGGGAGGAGCTGAAGGTTTAAATCAGGCGGCCTGGGGTTGACCTCCTGTCTGAACTGAACTGGATTTGTTTGATTTCTGTGGGACCAGCCCCAGGAGCTCATACAAGCTACAGAGCCAAATTCTTTTTGCTATTGACAAGTTCTAGCTTCAGCTTAGATTTTAAAATTAGATCCTGAATAAGTGTAGTGTGCAGAGGAACAATGGCGTTAAGAAGGAGAGTGTGTGTTTATCGTAGTGGCACAGCTCGATTGGGGAACTCTGAATGTTGTAGTGCTTTGCCTAAACATGGCCTTAGCATCTCCTCAGATCTTAACAGCTCCTAGCATCTAAATGCACACAGGAGTTGCCAGTAAGTGTCACAGCTAAAGAGCGACTGTGACGGAGCCCCTCCTCCTTTGGACTGTTTTTATCCTCACATGTAAGTCTGGCATTGGTATTTTATGTCAAAGTAGATTATTATAAGAGCGAGTCATTAAAACTAATGCATGGCCAGTCCTTGTTCCTGAAGTGGACGGGAAAGAGTAGCCATGAGCACCGTGAATGACCACACCCAGGCTCAGTGCTGCCGTGGGGATAGCAGCAGCCAGACTTTGGGAAACCAATTTTTCCTAAGGCTACTTTATAGCTACATTTTAATTAAAAGAGTAAAAAGTGTCAGAACTTATTGCAGTTTCTCTTCAATTTTGTCACAGGTTTATTTGACATGGCCTGTACCAAACTGTGCGGAGGGCTGCCCGGGCTCCTGGATTAAAGATGGCTATTGTGACAAGGCCTGTAATAACTCAGCCTGTGACTGGGACGGCGGCGACTGCTCTGGTGAGGATGTGCTAGGACCTGTTTGTCTTCTCATCCTTACTAGGAATACATGTTGCTGACACTCTAGAATCGGCATCACCACTTTTTTTTTCTTTAATGAAATCTTTTTTATTTATGAGAATACTGTAGCTGTTTTCAGACTCACCAGAAGAGGGCATTGGATCCCATTATACATGGTTGTGAGTCACCATGTGGTTGCTGGGAATTGAACTCAGGACCTCTGAAAGAGCTGTCAGTGCTCTTAACCACTGAGCCATCTCTCCAGCCCCCAGGATATACTCTTAATTATGTGAACCCAAGGATTGTTCTCACCGGTTCTACAGGAGTCCAAGGCAGTGACTTTCACTGGGAAACTGTAGTAGGCTGTGAAATGATCAGAGTTGCAGCAGAAATAATGCTTATCGACTTAGCACTTACCCCCCTGTGCCCACCCCTCTACTGCCCTCACCCCACCCCCCACCCCCACAAAACGGCCATGCACCCTTGGACTTGATGTTAGCACATATTTTTAAAATATGTTCACTTACTAGCTTTCAGTTCAAAAACGCACTGAATTCTAGAGCATTATTTATTACCCATTTGAATTTGGGGGACCCTGAGAAAGAGAGTGTGCACAGATATTATTATCCTGATGTTCTAGAAGTGCAAATGGGCTTGTTAGTGTGTTGAATATTAGAGGAAACAGAATGTCAAAGCTTCCTTTCAGTGTCCTTTGTCAGGTCCACTTTTATAAAATATAAGCACAGCACAGAGCAGACCTACAACTGTTAACGTGTGACAACACTAAACCTGTGACTGGACACTGGCCCTGCTATCTTGTCTTAACCACCGCTGCCTGTATTCTACCAACTGATACTTCTTCTGGGGATTTCTCGAAGACACGGGAGGTCTGCTGTTGAAGAACGGGAAGAGACTTTGTAGCTGCAGTCCACGTATCTATCAGTCTTGCAAACTTGACAGCTGTCCTCTTTCATGGCTGTAAGTCCTCCAAAGACTCTTTCTTCCTCCTCCCTCTGCAGGTAATAGTGCCGGGAGTCGGTACGTAGCAGGAGGCGGGGGTACCGGGAATATTGGAGTCGGACAGCACTGGCAATTTGGTGGAGGAATCAACACTGTCTCTTACTGTAACCAAGGCTGTGCAAACTCCTGGCTCGCTGATAAATTCTGTGACCAAGCCTGCAACGTCTTGTCCTGCGGGTTTGACGCTGGCGACTGTGGACAAGGTATGTTTGTCGCAGTGGAAACTTCGGGGACAAATTGCTAAGCCCACAAATACCTCTCACTCTTAAGTGACACTCGATGGTTGTCATTCTTTAAAGTAATTCTTCTCAAATGGGCACAAAAAATTTGGAAACTAGTCATCGAAGTTTATCGATAGAAGTCACACCTCATCTTTATACTGAGTCAGGGTTAACATTGCACATAAATTTCTATGATCACCTCAAATGGTAACATGAGCCATATACCCAAACCTTGTATTAGAATTTGTGAGCATTTTAAGATAAATTTAAAGTTACCCTTAGAAAATAAGAACTTGACCGCAGAGAATTCAGACCAGGGAGTAAAAACGCCTAATTTAAAAGAAACCATGTTTGTGTTTTTTCCTCTAGATCATTTTCATGAATTGTATAAAGTAACACTTCTCCCAAACCAGACTCACTATGTTGTCCCCAAAGGTGAATACCTGTCTTATTTCAGCTTTGCGAACATAGCCAGAAGAGGAGTTGAAGGGACCTACAGCGACAACCCGATCATCCGTCACGCATCCATTGCCAACAAGTGGAAAACCATACACCTCATAATGCACAGTGGAATGAACGCGACCACGATATATTTTAATCTCACACTTCAAAACTCAAATGATGAAGAGTTCAAGATCCAGCTAACAGTAGAGGTGGACACGAGGGAGGTGCCTAAACTGAATTCTACAACCCAGAAGGCCTATGAAAATTTGGCTAGCCCAGTGACGCCTCTTCCTCAGGCTGACGTCCCTTTTGAAGATGTCCCCAAAGAGAAACGCTTTCCCAAGGTCAGGAGACTTGATGTAAATGCAACAGGGAGGTTCCAAGAGGAGGTGAAAATCCCCCGGGTAAATATTTCGCTCCTTCCCAAAGAGGCCCAGGTGAGGCTGAGCAACTTGGATTTGCAACTGGAACATGGAGACATCACTCTGAAAGGATACAACTTGTCCAAGTCAGCCCTGCTGAGGTCTTTCCTGGGGAATTCACTAGATACTAAAGGAAAACCTCAAGTTAGGACCAATGAGACAAAGGGCAACCTGCAGGTCCCCCAGGAAAAACGCTCTCACCAAGGTCCACATGGCTTTGCTGCTGGACACAGATCAGAGAGACGGACGACCCCAGCAGAGACAGTGACCGCGAATGGCCGTGACCATGCTTTGAATCCACCCCCGGTCTTGGAGACCAATGCAAGCTTGGCCCAACCTGCGCTAGGTGTGACTGTATCCAAAGAGAACCTGTCACCACTGATCGTTCCCCCAGAAAGGCACGTGCCAAAAGAAGAGGAGAGAGACGGAGCAAGGCGCACTGCTGATGGCCACGTGCCTGTGAATGAATTGGTGCCTGGCAGAAGGTTACAGCAGCACCCACAGAGTTACCCAGGCTTTTTGCCCTGGGAGAAAAAAAAGTATTTCCAAGACCTTCTTGATGTAAGTTAGAGCTAGCCTTGTTCTCTGTCATGCCCTGGAACATAAATAACTTTCTAGTGGTAACATAATAGCGATTGCTATTTATCTAGCATTCTCCTGTGACTACAACTGAAGCATGCGATTTTCTTGAGTGATTTCATTTCCCAGTAACCTTCATAATAAACATGCCACATAAAACATGAGTAAGGATTTTAGCTAGGGGTGGAGTCTGGGCAAGCGTGGAGAGCAGGGCTGACATCTTGTCTCTCCTTAGCCTGTAGAACTGATACCATCGCCAGCCTTGCTGGTGAGAAAACCTGAGGTTCGCATAAGGTCATTAGCATTTCCAACATCGATGAGACCAGCAGGCTCTCGTCCCTCCTGTCATCCGTAGCCTTCATGATGACATGGGGTCATTTTTCCTCCAGGTGTTGCCACAGTGCTAAACACTGGGGAACACAGACACAGTCCCTCCTCAGGAAGACTGAGAAGCCACGAGGAGGGGGGATGATTGTGGGGCCATAAGCTATCTTCTCTGTTGAGATTGGGCAAGGGGTCCCAAGAGAGATGACTTCAGCTTTGCCCAAGGCTTTAGGGAAGGCTTCCAGGAACCAGCCCCGCTGAACCGACCATAGACGGGCTGGAGTTGACACACCAAGAGAAAAGGCTGGACAGTGAAGGAGATGCTGAAGCAGGGCCTGTGTGTCTTGTTCCCTCGGGCCCCTTTGGGAGACATCTTTTTGCCCTGCACATTAGGCACTCGCTAATTGACTGGAGGGTGGCAGGTTCTTGCCCATGTTTCTTTATACACTTTCCTATCTTTCCTGAACATTTGGCTGTAGACGAGTGCAATTTTTTTTAAAGATTTTATTTATTTATTTTATGTATTGAGTACACCATTGCTCTCTTCAGAGGAGGGCATTAGCCATTGCAGATGGTTGTGAGCCACCATGTGGTTGCTGGGAATTGAACTCAGGACCTCTGGAAGAGCAGTCAGTGCTCTTAACCACTGAGCCATCTCTCCAGCCCGTCAATCTGGCATAGAAAGAGAAGGTCTGGAGTCCCCCTCCTTGAGATAGATGAACGGCCGTCCTCTGGTCTTTTCTCTAGGCACATAAGCAGCCAGCTGTGTAGGTTTTGTGCTGCAGCGGAGACGACGCCCTCCACGCACTCCCCGGTTGCCTGTGATTCGATACCTGTGAGGAAGGAGCCCTCGGCGGCCCCGTGCTTTTCCTGCCAGCTGGACATTTGCAGCATCTTACAGCTACCGCATCTCAATACGACATATCTCATGCTTCTGTTTTTATTTCCATTGGAAACTTGCTAGGCTTCATCTTGAAAACATTGGGTCCTAAAACGTGCCACCACCTCACACTCCCATCACGCACAGGAAGGCTTGCTGTTCCGTACGCTAACCAGCACTGACTCTTGTCATTCCTTCACATTTTCTTCCGTTCGGGAAGCAGAAAATGCTTTCCATTAAAATATGTTCACGTTCTTTGCCCATTTTCTTGGACCGTTCCGTTCTACCTAAGTGGTCTTTTTCTTTATCATACAGCGAGGTCAATTTCTTTTAGTCATATTCAAAACTCAAATACATGTTTATTGTCACCAGCCAAAGTAGCTTGACGTTTGAGGCACTATAAATTTTGTGTGTAAATAATTTTTCTAAATGTTGCGCCAAGTTGGCTTTGAAATCATGCTTTTTTGCGACTAGTCTTTGATGCATACCTGGCCTGTCACATCACTGCTACTCTCAAGTCGGTGCTTTAGCTCCTTAAAGTGACCTGACAGCGGGAACTTCCCTCATCCTCAAGGACTGATAGGGACCAGTTGTTATCACGTAACACTGCGTGAGTTGGTGCCTTTACCACTTGTTAATAGAATCCACTCTAGACTAAACACAATGTTGAGCTATGGCATTCTCCTTTCAGGAGGAAGAGTCATTGAAGACGCAGTTGGCGTACTTTACTGATAGCAAACATACAGGGAGGCAACTAAAAGACACATTCGCAGACTCCCTCCGATACGTCAATAAAATTCTCAACAGCAAGTTTGGATTCACATCCAGGAAAGTCCCTGCACACATGCCACACATGATCGACAGGATTGTTATGCAAGAACTACAAGATATGTAAGTCTTTCATTGTGCCTGTGTTGCCTGCCTGTGTACTCTGCATTTGTATATTCGCCCTACTGAGCCTACGGCCTTCATATCTGATGAGTCGAAGGCAGATGTCTGTTCTCATAGACGTCCAATGCTGTATGTACCCAGGGTCCCCAGAGCTCTCTCTCCTATGTTTGAACAGGTTCCCCGAGGAATTTGACAAGACTTCATTTCACAAGGTGCGTCACTCTGAGGACATGCAGTTCGCCTTCTCCTATTTTTATTACCTCATGAGTGCAGTTCAGCCCCTGAATATTTCTCAAGTCTTCGATGAAGTAGATACAGACCAGTCCGGTGTCTTGTCCGATAGGGAAATTCGAACACTGGCCACGAGAATTCATGATCTACCTTTAAGCTTGCAGGTAAAGTATTGTTTTAACCTTAAGGGAAAAAAATGTAATTCTGATATTACCTCTTTTTCTACTACATTTCAAGTAAAGGTAATTCTGAGTATTCAATGTATAGACTGGTATCTCATCCATTTATTAAAGACAGAATTAACATAATGTTTGCAATATGTGTTTTACGGTTTTGTTTTGTTTTTTTTTTTGTGGCCCTGCATTGGGATTAGTCATCTATTATCTGAGGGGAGAGTCAGGTGGTAGATAACCTGCATATGATCCTTGTGACAAGTTTGTTCAGGGCCTGGAGGTGTGACTGACTGGAGTCCTTCCACGATCCATAGGAATACAAAACTCATGTGTGGAGATACTAACATGAATTAGTTGTCCAGCGCCTTGCTTGTGACCCTGGGCCACCCTGTAGAAATGCGTCTCTCGAGCCTTGTGTTCTTTCAGACAAGGATGAAATATTTATTGTTGTATAATTCCATTTTCCTCTTTTGAAATATTTCTATTTTATATTTAGGAATTCTATTGTTTTTGAGCCATTTAAGATACCCATTTTTTAGACTTTCACATACTTTTTATTATGATTTTTCCTTTTCCTTTTTGAAATTATAATATCATTTCCCTGTTGCCTTTCCACCCTCTTAAGTCCTCTCATGTTTCTCCCCCCTTATTCTTTTTCAGATTCATGCCCTTTTCCCCATTAATTGTCACTAGATATGTGTGTGTGTATGTGTGTGTGTGTGTGTATACATAAATACAGCCTACTCAATCTGTATAATGTTACTTGTACACACATACTTTTTATTTTTAAGCCACAGTTTTATTTATGGTATATATAACAGATTTATATTTTGCTTTGCTAGGATTTGACAGGTTTGGAACACATGTTAATAAATTGCTCAAAAATGCTCCCTGCTAATATCACTCAACTCAACAACATCCCTCCAACTCAGGAAGCATACTATGACCCCAATCTGGTGAGTTTCCTGTTAATCCTCCTAAGGCGCATCTCCTTCCTTCCTATGAGCTCATTAAAAGGAGAGGCACAGTAGCAGCACAGATGATAACACTTATTTCTTGCTTTGGAATCTCTCCCCCCTCTGCGAATATGTAAGGTAATATTTAGACTGGTTACTTAGATTCCATAAACAGACTTCCTGGTGACCAGTGGTGGCAGCAAGCAACCCCAAAACCCTACCAAGAAATGTCAGATGGGGCACTGCTGGCCCTTCCTGGGTGTTATGGGGGACAGCAATGGGTTCCACCCACCCGTTGCAACATCACTTGTCCAAAGTAATCAGAAGATTGTTAACTGTCAGAGATGTCTCCACTTCTGAAATGTGTGTACCTCAGAATAGATGGGAGGGCATACAAAATACAATATTTAACATGGTTTTATAAGTAATACCTATGATATATGGAAAAATGCTTAGAGAAATCACTTGATTAGGAGGGAAATGGAAGTTGAATTATCAAATATCCCCAAATACAATCCATCCCCTACTTAAAGACACAGGGCACACATACCTCAAAAGATATATTGATCACACCTTTTTAGTACGAGTATTTTCCTTTGTTTTTCATATTTTGATCAATGAATAACTTTCATGGTCAGAATAAAATTCTACTTTTAAAAAAATTACTAGGGTAGATAGGTAGCTCAGTAGTCAAGAGCACCTTCGTTCTCGTAGGAACCTGGATTCAGTTCCCAGGGCCTACATGGTTTACAACCGTCTGGAACACCTGTTCTGAAAGAAACACAGCTAGTGGTCATGGGACGTTCTTAATCAGTGAAAGGCTGTTTGGGTAATCTTAGGCATTTTCTGCCTCTAGAGAGAAAAAAAGTCATTTTAAAACATAGAATTATCTAACTAGTTATACCAGCTAAGGAACATTCTCAGAAGAGTTTTAAAGTAATAACTCCTTTTTAAAATTTCCCCAGATACCAATTCTATCAAAGCTATCAAAGCTAATATGGTAAAAGGCTATACAGGTTACTGACTTAGGTTTTGTTTGTTTATTTGTTTTTGTTTTGGGGCTTTTTTTTTAACATGTGTTTTAAGCAAGACCTGGTAGTCCATGGCCTGGAATCCCACCCCATGAGAGACAAAAGCAGGAGAATCATAAGTTTAATATCAGCCTGGGTCTTAGTTTCAGGCCAGTCGGGACTCAAAGGGAGATGCTGTCTAAAAAGACAAAATAATAATAATAATAATAATAGTAGTAGTAGTAGTAGTAATTAGTTAATTAGGCCAAAGATGGGTAATTAATTTTTCTTCATGTGTTTGTCAACGCACCCTTTCTCCTCAAGATGGAAGGTAGGCACCCCGGATTGCCAGCCCCATTGTCTCTTCACATATCTTTAGGTGTACCCCAAGAACATGGCTAAGATGATAGCCAAGGGGAAAGGATGCTGGACTTCTGAGCTGTTTCCCCTTCAGTGTGTCCTTAGCCCAGTAGAGTCTTGGTGACCCCCTAAGCTCATCACTCAAGACGCTTGTCCTGCCGTCTGTCTGAGCCACTGTGTTCTCTCCTAGCCTCCAGTCACTAAGAGTCTTGTCACCAACTGTAAGCCGGTAACTGACAAGATCCATAAAGCATATAAAGACAAGAACAAATACAGGTAAGGAGTAAACGTGTCTTCCTTCAGTTTAATAGTTACAAAGGTCCAGCGCGCTTATACCTCGACGGTGTTTTATTGATTGTTGCGTTCATTTAAAGGTGCCTCTAGTAATCTTAAAGGATGCATTTATTTCTGTTCATGCTGACTCCAATAAGTGTTCAAGAATGCTTTTCCTATTGAAATGTCGTTTTCCATTTCCATGTATTTAATAAACTGTTGAAATATGTTTGACAATTAGGTTTGAAATCATGGGAGAGGAAGAAATCGCTTTCAAGATGATACGTACCAATGTTTCTCATGTGGTTGGCCAGTTGGATGACATCAGAAAAAACCCCAGGTACGAATTCTTTTTTTTTCTGATTGATTATATATATATGTCTTTTAATTCTAAAAAGAAATATGACTTACAGGGGAACGAGCAAGAGTTGAGAGAAGTTTGGAGTAGGCAGAGGGGCTCCCCAGTAAAGGACGTAGTATTTCAGCTGGGTTTGAGCAGAGTCAGGAGCTGTGAGTTCAGTTGTCAATTCCCCCCAGAGGGCCTCGCCCAGACTGCTAAGAGGTGGGTGACTGTAGAGCCAAGTGGATGGGGTGGGGTGGGGGGCTTGTACGCAGCTGGTACTCAGTATTTCTTGAAAGGTTCCTCTTGACCAGTTGCGGTGACAGCTAGACTGAGTCCCCATGCCCTTCTAGCATGCAGGAGGAGGGGTCACGTGAGTGGGTTCTCTAACTGCCGGGACAGTCATTGGCTGTTTGATAGCCTGGGGCTTCTTAGCTTTTTTTTTATTTTTTATTTTGCTGTAACTTATTTTTGAGACAAATTCTCACTAGCCCAAGCTGGAGTCCTGGAACTCAATAGAGATCCGCCTCAGCCTCCTGAGATACAGCCACCATGCTTGGCTAATTTTCTTTTAACTCTTTCCTTCCCTTTTTTGTTCTTGGTAAGGGGTGTGTGTGTGTGTGTGTGTGTGTGTGTGTGTGTATGTGTGTGTGCACACACGTGCATGCGTATATGCATGCGCACACGCACGTTTTTGGTTTTTTGAGACAGGGTCTCTCTGTGTATCCCTGGCTCTCCTGGAACTCTCTCTGTAGGCCAGGCTAGCCTCAAACTCAAGAGATCTGCCTGCCTCCCCACCCCCCATCCCCACCCACCTTACCCCCCTCGGTGCTGAGATTAAAGGCTTGCCCGCTTTAAAATTAAAGATTAAAGATTAAAATTTAAAAATTAAAATTAAAATTTAAAATTTAAATTTAAATTTAAAAATTAAAAATTAAAGATTTAAAATAAGATTAAAGGCCACCCCGCTGTTCTTAAGTTGTTCTTACATTCTCTTTATTTTTCCAAGAATTGGTAGTTGAATCTGAAGGTTTTCTTAAATTGGTTTGATTTTTTTGGTTTTTCGAGACAGTGTTTCTCTGTGTAGCCCTGGCTGTCCTGGAACTCACTCTGTAGACCAGGCTGGCCTCGAACTCAGAAATCCTCCTGCCTCTGCCTCCGAAGTGCTGGGATTAAAGGCATGCGCCACCACCGCCCGGCTGATTTTTTTTTTTTTTGATTGTTGTTTTCCAAAGTGTTGATGTCATGCCTAACCATAATCGTAATGGCCTCAGCTTGTGACTTTCTCCTTCAAGAAGACTTGAAATAAGAACGGACACCCCCTCCTACCTTGCTCTGACTGAGCCCAGCCACTCACAGCTTGGTTGGAGATACAGAGTCTACACTGTTGGGCACCGTCTCTGTGCCCACCATCTACAAGAGCACGATACAGCAGTCAGGTCCAAAGCACGTGTACTAGGAGCTCACTCACCTTCTCCCCAGTGTGCAGCCAGAAAGCTCATTTACTGAGCACGTAATGGAGCTGCACCGAATGGACATCACATACTCATTCCCACAGTGACACGCATCTTTCAGAGTTATCTGCTCCAGTTCTCTTGTTTTACAAGGAAGGTGTTTGCAGGGAAATTTTACAAAGTACTCCTCCTCCAGGGAACAATGTCAGGGAGTGTGCCAACTAAGGGAGCTGGCTCACTGACATATTATTGGAACCTAGATTTCTTACTTTATTAGATCAGGCTCGTGCGTGTGATGACCAATAACTCCCTGTTGTTTCAGGAAGTTTGTCTGTCTGAATGACAACATTGACCACAATCATAAAGATGCCCAGACAGTGAAGGCTGTTCTCAGGGACTTCTATGAATCCATGTTTCCCATACCTTCCCAGTTTGAGCTGCCAAGAGAGTATCGGAATCGTTTTCTCCACATGCACGAGCTACAGGAATGGTAAATTCTTGTTTTTCATGTGTGTGTGTGTGTGTGTGTGTGTGTGTGTGTGTGTCCGTGTCCGTCTGTATGTCAGCATATATACTTCTATCTGGACTTCAATGTATTATCTGCCATATAATTTATTTGGAAAAATAGAGTTAGAATTTCTGTTCTATTAAACATTTAAAAGACACGTATGGGCATTTGAAAAATGCCCAAGAGATTTGAAAAAAACGTAACTGAGTTTTTTCAGTTTTACTGCGTGACACTTCATTTCATCAGCTGTTAACTGATTAGTATTGAAGTGAGCAGCTCTGGTGTGGAAGATCTTGTCATGCAGTACAAAATGCTAGGCCTGTGAAATCAGCATGGGCTAGCCCGACTGCCGGGTGAGCGTTCAGAGCCACTGGGAACTTCGGAGATAATGTCCAAAAGATTGACAAGTGTTGCTTAGAACTTAGAGGCAAAGGGGAGAGGGGACCGGGACCGGGGACAACATTTGAAATGTGAATAAATAAAATATTAATTTAAAAAAGTGTCTGCTGTGGTTGGGAAGGACGAGACAAGAGAAGACCAGTTAAAATTGACTTGGGGGGGGGCATCATACGGTGTACCCCGCCATTTTCAGCCATACGGTTCAGAGGCTTTTATGCATTCATGATGCATTTATTAGCCCTCTCTGAATTCACTTGTTCTGGATATTGCTTATGTAAGGACGTGGGCCATGTGACCTCATGTTTCTGACTTCTTCCCCATTAGGGGAATTGTTTGTTTTCTTAATGACAAGAATCAAATCCTAGGCCTTGTGCATGCTAGGCAAACATTTTACAGCCAAGATACACGCCGAGCCCTTGATTGTTAAGACAGTCATCATGTAGCTCACGTTGGTCTAGAATTCCCTTTGCAGGCCAAACTGGTCTGCACCTTGTGATCTGATCTTAACCTCTGCCTCATAAGTTCTGGGAGAAATTTGCTCACACTAAAGTAGCTGCCAGGTGGCAGCCCGAGCCTGACTCTTGTCACACCTTCTGGTGTCTTCCGTAGCTGCTCCGTGTGCTTCCCTCATTTTTTTGCTCACTGCCACGAGGCCTGGTAGCTTTATCTTTGAATTTATGAAAACTTTTAACCCTTCGCCTGCCTCCCTAGGTTGGGTGCTGGGATCCAAAGATGAAACATATATAGTCCTGGCTTCGGGGTTGCATTCTGTCCAGGGCGGGGGGCACCAGAGAGAATGTATTAAGTGTGGCAGTAAGGTTTGCCATGATATTGGTTTCCTGGGGATGGGAACACTGATTCTTTTGAGAAAAGGTGACATTTGGACTTGATTTTTGTCCTTATGAAACATTCCTCTTACCCCAAAGGGAATAAAGGTTTACTCCTGAGCCAAATGAGAGTGACTGTGGCCTGGGAAATGAATCCAGGGTTCCCAATAATATGTTCCCATGTGGAAAGGTCATAAAACAAAAGAAAATCATAAATAAAGGTACCTTAAAAATTCAGTGGTAGAAACAATCAGGTTAATAGCTGTGTGCAAAAATACAACTCTTATGTCAAAGTACCTGGCTTTATTCTGGAGCCAAGTCAGAGGGACCATGCCCCTAGGAGCGTAAATTTAAGTTGCCCCCGATTCCACGTTCCGATGTGATAATAGATGATGTTGTATATAATAACGGAACAAAGAATGTCATAGACTAAGGTACTTTACAAATACATTACTGGAAACACTAGATTGGTGGTTAAAACCAAGCTGAGAAACGTCTGCTGTAGGCTCTGGGGTCTGTCGGCCTTCAAGGGAATGACGAAAGCAGGGCACAGAGGTGACAGAGAGGGCGTGGGTGGGGCAGACTCGGCAGGGCTTGGGAACTTAAAGAACCCAGTGGATGCAGCTGGATAAATGAGACGGTGTTCTCGCTGCCCTCCCTGTCCACTCTCATAAGGAGAACCCATACTCAGCCGAGGATGGATCCACCTTACATATACAGCTTCTCACCGTGTTCAGCTTCCAAGTGTTAACTCCCCACAGCCCAGTTTTTTTTTCAACTTGAAGTACGATAACTAGGTATTATAATTCTATTATAATCCTCTGATCTAATCTGCTACCTCCCAGCTGAAATTCTTAATACACTGCTTTTCTATATTGGTCTGGCCTTCTGTACTACCTGAAGTACAGTATTTATTATAAAATAACAGAACTGAACTTGTGTTAGAAATGTGTATTTTATTAATATTTTAGAACTGACTGAATAGATCTTTTTGCGTCATAATATGCACACTGTGTTTCTGTGAAAAACAGTGAATAACTTCTGTTTCTGAACAGGAGGGCATATCGAGACAAGCTGAAGTTTTGGACCCACTGCGTACTAGCAACATTGATTATATTTACTATATTCTCATTTTTTGCTGAACAGGTAAGTGTTCTATGTTCTGCATGGCCTTTTAGAAATGATATAAACTCACACCCAGAGTCAGGTGGAGAATCCCAGTACTTGGGAGGTTTGAGGGTAGCCTGGGCTACTTAGAAGTTGTGTTGAAAATCTGTACCACCAACCCCCTCCCCCAAGGGGAAGAAGAAGGAAAGGGAAGGTAAATCAGTGTAAAGAGAACATTGAAATTTATCCTATTAGTGCATTGCCCTGTGTCAGTGTGTCCAGCCATTAGCTTATAGCCTTGTGTCAGTGTGTCCAGCATGTCCAGTCATGCAGTGCCCAGCCGTTAGCTTATAGCCCTGTGTCAGTGTGTCCAGCATGTCCAGCAAACGTTTGTTCATTTATCCTGTCTTCCTTTTTACTTTTGTGGACTTCAAACCATAACTGAGCAGCTCTATTTTCAACCCAAACTGTGCCTAGAACTGTACTCTGGTACTAGTTTTCTTCCTTTTCCCTCTTAGAGAAGCCACAGTGTCCCCTCAGGTGCTTGTGGTCCTGTGTGTCACTGAACACACACCAGCAGTTCCCTGCGCACATCCCTTTGAACTGTCCTTTGTCCTTCCTCCTGTCATCAGCCTCTCCACCTTCTCCAGCTTCTGTCCACCTGGGTGCGCGTTCAGCCTCCTGATGAGGGCCCAGAAATGGGTGGAAGTTGTGATAATAATGTTAAAGTGATAGGTGAGCTTCCACTGAGCTGCAAGGTGACATTCTGTGAAGGAAATGATGGAGGGGAGGGGAGAGGAATGGGCCCTGACTGGTGCAAGCCCAGAGTGGGGTGGGGCAGTGTGTGTGGGCGTGCCCCTCGGCCTCCTCAACCTCCCAGGAGGTGGCTGCTGAGTAGAGCTGCCGCTTGTCACACCCTGTCACATCAGGGAAATGCACTCTGGAAAGGAGGATGTAAACACCCAGACGGTAAAACTTAGGAGTGAGTGAGAGGCAGGATGGTGTGGCAACCAGGCCTTCATGCACGTCCAAGTACCAAGAACGTTCTTGATCTTCGTGGCCCTGCTCTTGTAGGGAAAAAGTAAACTTAGAAAAGAACTTAAACACACGTGTGCACGCACACACACACACACACACACCACAAAGCAAACCTTATCGATCTGCTCTCAGCTGCTTCAAGATGAAGGAGAGACTCTAGGGGCATGAAGGCCGAGCCTTCTCTTGTGTCATTTGTCCCCAGGAGAGAGCAGGGAGCTAGAAAGATGGGAGGGACGGGGAAGGAGATTCCCCTCTGTGCTCCTCCAGCACCTTGCTCTCCTACCAAATCAGTGTCCATCCTTCTGTCCCACCCCTTACCATCTTCACAGACAAAAGCAGCCACTGCTCCTCCCTCAGCTCATTAGTGGGATTGCTCAAAAGGCCCCGCCAGCTTCTACCTCTGAAGGGTACGGCTGGTCTCACTTAGAG
This sequence comes from Tokudaia tokunoshimensis, assembly GCA_036184795.1. Classification (NCBI taxonomy): domain Eukaryota; kingdom Metazoa; phylum Chordata; class Mammalia; order Rodentia; family Muridae; genus Tokudaia; species Tokudaia tokunoshimensis. The sequence continues at coordinate 11,109,606 of BTHU01000007.1, forward strand.
GGGAAGATAAAGTCAACAGTAGACTCCAGATGGAAACCCTAGAGGTATAGTTGGGTGTTTTCCTCCTAGCAGTTTTACAGCCGTGGTTAGCTTTTCCATTTTACTTAGAGCACGTGTAACTGTGATTTTGAGAAAAAGAAGTATTTATTCAAGTTCTAAACAACAAATTCAGAAATGAACTTTAAAGACATTTTTTTATTACTTGCTATTTTTATGTGTGTGGGTGTTTTGCCAGTATGTTTCTATGCACCATGTGTGCAGTGCCTGAGAAGGCCAGGAGAGGGTATCAGATTATCCGGACCTGAGTTCAGCAGGAGTGAGCCACGATATGGGTTCTGGAAATCAAGCCCAGGTCCTCTGCAAGAACAGCCAGTACTCTAACTAACACTGAGCCACCTACGTCTCCATCACCTGAGATGAGTGTTTCCCATCGCACCCCATTCCTAACCAGTGTCTCTATTTTCAAGTGACCGTTAAATATAGAAAAAAAACACCAATAGGATTTTAATATAGTTTTTTTTAACTGTCTTACAAAAAAAGAGTCTATTCAAACCCACAATTAGTGTTCTGATGATTAAACAGAGGCAGTTTCTTTCAATTAAAAAAAATCTAATCTAATAAAACTTGACAAAGTTCTAGAAAGTAAATGCCCTTAGCAATGGCTATATAAAATCGGTCACTACAGATCTTCAAAAAATGACCTGTGGGCCAACATGAGTCTAGTCTTGCATATCTGTGAGTGCCCACTAAGAACTGAGTATGGCCCAAAGCAAAACTAGAAGGAAGATTTTGGTTTTGTTTTTATAGTTTTGTGTTGTTGTATCCGACTATGGCAGTTATCAAGAATGTGCAGTTCTCAGAAGGGAAGCTGGCTTCATTTAACAGCCTTTCATCAATACAGAAAACCAATATTTAGTTTCTGTCTTCCGTCACGTAGATAATTGCTCTGAAGCGGAAGATATTTCCCAGGAGGAGGATACACAAAGAAGCTAGTCCAGACCGAATCAGGGTGTAGAGGATCTTCATTTGAAAGTCACCTACCTCAGCATCTGTGAACATCTCCCTCCTCACCACCACAGCTGTGTCCCTATGATGTGGCCCGGAAGCAGCCTCGTGGGAAGAAGGAACAGCGGGCAGACTGGGTTCCCGTGCATCAGGAAGAGAGCCCACTGACCTGGAATTACTCAGCACACTAAGACCTTGTGTCGATAGCTTGTACAGCTTGCACTTTTAAAGGATTTGCTAAGGACCTGTCAGCTTATTGATAAACCCTCCACGACAAGCTACCGGTTTTCTTCCCACAGTTACTGCAGACTGAGAAGCCAGGCCATCTTGAAAGCAAGTACTGAGGTTTGCATTCCAAAGCCATCCGGCATAATTCTGGCTTCTCTCATTCTTGGATTCATTTCCCATTTTAAAAACAGTAAGTGGCTACTAAGTTAGTCATTCTCACTTCTGAAAATAATGAATCGGGATGTCAAAACATGTTCGTATAGATCTTAGTTAAATAATGTAGAACGATTACTTCTTTAGCCTATCTAAATTATTGATTTTATTAACATCAAGTGGTCTTGAATTGCTAACAGCTACTGAAGAGCTCGAGACTGACGTTGACAGAGCTTTGAGCTTGCTTTACTCATTCCCCGAGAATACTGTGCTCTCGTGTGCAGGCCTGATTGCAAAGGGCTAGTGTCGAGCAACAGTGCTACTCACCGGATGTAATTATGTCGTGGAAATGGACAGACGCAAACAAAAGTGCCTCACTTCAGAAACGAGCAGTGCTGAGAGCACCAGCGCGTGACTGGTGTCCAGCTGGAAACCCATCATACCTTCCTGCTTACGTTATACAGAGCAGTGGTCAACCAACTTCTGTGAAAGAACAGTAAATCACTTGAGACACATCCATCTTTGTCAAAACAGTCTTCTTTGCTTAAATTTGTTGTTGTTTTGGGGGATTTATTTTATTATTTTGTTTTTCAAGACAGGGATTCTCTGTGTAACCCTGGTTGTTTGGTAATTCACTCTAAAGACCAGATTGGCCTTGAACTTAGAGATCTACCTGCCTCTGCTTCCTGAATGCTGGGACATATGCCAACACTGCCCAGCCCCACGCACCCCTTTTTTTAGTAAACAACTCAATAAAAATATGAAAACCTGCTTTAGTTTGCAGCTATACAAAAGCAGGCCTCAGCCAGACTTGACCCCCAGGGCCATTGTTGGCCACCTGGAGAATCATTTTTTAACTTGTGGGTAAGCAAACCCCGACATTGGCCATGTTCCGTATGTCATTATGCAGTGGTTTTGTGGAGACCTGATTCCACGAGTCCTTGAATTCTGGCAGATACCTTCAATCATGATCTCAGTAGTATTCCTCCAAAATGGCACACATTTTTGTAATGAGAACTTGAAATGTAAATACTGTGTTTGTGCTGTAAATTTTGTGTATTTCAAAAATTGAAGTCTCATAAAAACACATTTATTGATACTTTGAGTTTATTGTTAGTATTTTTATTATTATGTATGAGTATTTTGCCATCATCCACTCTATGTATGCCTGGTGTTTTTGGAGACCAGAAGAGGGTTTCAGATCCCCTAGAACTGGAGTTACAAATGGTCAAGAGCCACCGACTCATCTCTCCAGCCCCAAGCTTTAAGTCTCTGAAGATTGGGGTTACTGGTGTCCAGATTCAGTAGTCACTTGAATGGTTGTCTGTGTGGTGTGTGTTTGGCTCTCAGACTCTGCAATGAACACTATTAAGTGTGAAGTAATGTAAGGAAAGGTTAGATATGACATGCTGGAGAATGTTGCTTCATGGAAGGGGGATAGATTCTAAATGGAATTTGTCAAAAAAAAAATGTAAGGGCCATCTGTGTATTATTTAAAAACTGAGAATTTATTTTGGGAAAGTTATATAGATAATGGACGTTTGGGTGTTATATGGGGATAAGCATAAACTGTACCTAGTGAGAAGCTTGGTAATAGAGTGGATAATTGAATACAAACATTTGTAGAATCATTCATTATCTAATGATTCAGCAAGTTGTTGGGATAGGATCTGTTAAGCAGTCAATGGCCAGAAATTTTAAAAGCTTATAAAACCCTTCAAGTGCAATTCAATAAAAAGTCAAAATGTGTCAACTTGTGATACTGAAGTAAAACACAACTTGCTTGTTGTAATCCTTGCGCTCAGGAGGCTGAGATCAGAGATTAGCCATGAGTTCAAGGCCAGCCTGAGCTACACAGTATGTATAGCATAGGTAGCCTGTGCAACTATGAGACCTTATCTCAAAACCACCGCCTCTATAAGGAATAATAATAATAAGTATGGGTAATTTATGAAGAATAGAAATGTATTATCCAGTAGTTCTAGGTGTTGAGAAGTCTAAGGTCAAGGCGCAGGCAAGTTCCACTTGTCTGAAGAAGGCTATTCTGTTTCCAGTTGACAACTTGAATGCTGTACCCCTCAGACATGAAATAATACCTTGTGCTGCCAGGGCAGAAGGTGGAAAGACATAGGGACAGATTCTTCTCATCAATGCACAATGGGTCACGTCACCAAGTTTCTGCCCTCTCAACAACATGACATGGCTGATTAAATTCCACAGAAATTCACCTGCCCCCTGAGTGCAGGGATTAAAGGTGTGCACCACCACAGCCATCTTAAGTATTTCTATTGTGTGTATCACCGAGAGGCATATTCACACCAAGCACACCTTCTGAAGTCAGAAAACCACTTGGTAGGAGTCAGCTCCCTCCTGAAGACATGGGTCCCAGGAAGCAAGCTCAGGCTTCAGGCTTAGCAGCACTCACCAGCCCTGTCAGTGTTTGCCCTGACTGGCATGGCGACTCTCATCTGTCATCCCAGTATTCTGAAGGATACAGCTAGAAGATAGACAGCCAAGCCACTTAGCCAAGAGAGAAGAATGTGAGGGAATGAATATCCCAGATCTGACAATGAAAGAGGTCTCTTGTAAGGTGAACTTCATCTCCTCTTGTTCAAATTCCAGCCCCAACTTAAAATTCAACTCTCACTATTAAATGGCAGTCAGCTTTTCTACTCAATTCTCCATGAATTCATTCTTCAGCACTGAAATATACTTGGATTGCAAGCGACTAATGGACCTTAAACTTGCTTTAAAAGAAGAGTACCAGGGACCTACCTATGTGATGCTTAGTAGCGTCCATTTGCCAAGGTCTAGAATCATCCCAGAGGCAAGCCTCTGGACAGAGCCGTAAGGTATCATCTAGGTTAGGTGAATTAGTGGGAATACGTTGCGTGAAATATTTAAAAAGCAATCTACACTACCTCCGGCATGGTACCAATGGATAGGCAGACCGGCAGACTCTCTGATTTAGAGCTCACTAAAGTCCCATAGTGGCTGCTGGCACGGATGCCCCATGCTTCCGAATTCCCGTGGCTGACTGGGGTGTCCTGCCATTATACCTTTCTCTGGAACCCAGCTGAGTCGCTGCGTGAAGAAAAGCACCACACAATCTTAGTTTAGAATCAACAGACAATAGAATCGCTGGACGCAGAAACTAGCATCCTAATCCTGTAAGCTATTTAAGTTATAAATCCCGCTGGTGGCGCATCCCGGCGGATCCTAAACCAGGGTCTCTGACTACCTACATTGTGTCACTATGCTCCCTCCCATCCAAAAGGAAGTGTCATTCTCCTGCCTCCCCTCTTCCTCTCTCTGACCCGGAAGTCCCACCTCCTCGCCCAGTGATTGGTTCCTTGAAATCTTTATTCATTAGGGGGAAGGTTCTGCCACAGGAATATCCGTCTTCCATGTGGACGACACCTTTGTGACAGCACAGCTCTAAGGAAGTCAGAGGGGAAAGATCATACTTTCACCAGCTTGCAGTGGCCTCTGCTGGTGAGTGTATGTTGACAGCTTCCTTACCCTGGGGTTGCCCCTCTCTGATGCTACTGCAGCTTCCAATGTAGATGAAGATCATTGGCTCTCCAGGAATTCCTCAGGCCTTCAGTGCCACGGTGGAACAGCCACAGCACCCAGCCTCACAGTCTTAGCAGCTACCAGATGACTGGTGTGGAGACTGCCATTGATGGACTGCCCAGAGATGATATAGTAATTTTTTTTATCTCAGTTGGTACTGGGAGTGGGGTATTGCTGTGATAGGCCTGACCATGCTTTTGTTTCAAAGAATGTGGATTTGGGGACTTTGGATTTGGAAAGCCATGGAATGCTTTAAGTGGGGTCTAATGGACCAGCCTAGTAGGAATATGGAAGACAGTGGTGCTGAGGGTCATTTGAACTGTGTAGGCCTGATGGCCCAAGAGGTTTCAGTGGAGAAGAACTTTCATATGTGGCTGAGAGACTGTTTTTGTGATGTTTTGGTGAAGAACATGGCTGCTTTTTGCCATTGTTTGAAGAGACTGCCTAAGGCTAAGGAAAAGAGATGTATATTAATTGTATTGACAAAGGAAGTCTCAATAAAGCCCAACAGAGACTTTGTTCTCTGGTTAAGTCTGATGAGCATTTTGAACAAACATAGCAAGCTGAGAAAGGAAACATACAAAATATATAGTTTGAGTACTAAAGGGACATCAGGAAGTGAAATGAAGCTGAATTCAAGGATATTAAATTGAATTAAGGAAGTAGTGATTTTGAGGCAAGATTCCTCCCAGCTAAATTTAGGTCCAGGCATGGTAGTACAAGTCTTTAATCCCAGGAGACAAAGATAAGCAGATCTCTGAGTTCAAGGCCATCCTAGAACAGAGCAAATTCTAGGTGAAGAAAAACTTAAATCCAGGTTTGGTGGATCACACCTTTAATCCCAGTGTTTAGGAGACAGGCATGCAGATCTCTGAATTCAAAGTCAGTCTATGGAGCAAGATCCAGGTCAGCCAAGCTTAGGCAGTGAAGGAGTTGGAATAAAGGAAGCTAGTGATAATGTAATAGAACAAGGGGGCCAATGTTCCAGCTCCTGCAAACAGCAGAACTCAGCAGCTTAGGTCATGTGTCTCTGGCTTTATATTCAAGAGGAGAAGGAGACTATTGGGACAATTGATGCTGGTTAGCTGGAGCTAAGAAATTAGTGGTGATTAAGAAAAGACCAGCATCACTTAGGTGATATTTTCTGGGAAGTGTTTTCTGAGAGCACAAAGAAGCTGTGTTCCAGAGATAGCCAAGGTTGTCCCTCATGCCGCAGCTATACTTGGTAATGTGTAAGAATAATCCAGGTGGTACTGGTTTTGAAGGCATGAAGGCATCATGAAGAACAGCTGAGGTTTGGCACTGTGAGAGGCCATGGAAGGCCATTGGTGGAAGTGCAGCCTCAGTTGTAGTTGACAGTCAAGGACTGAAGGGGTCATGGAAAGGAGTTGAGGCTTGATACCATGAGGACAGTCTATGAGAGGCTTTGGTGAAACATAGTTGCAGTAGAAGACCCTAGCATATTGGAGATGCCAGTACCATGGGATGACCACCAAGAATAGCAGTGGCAGCGGAATGGATCAACTTGAACAGAGGGCAGAGCTGGAGAAGTGACACCAGCCCTTTGGAGATGCACAGAAGATCATGTGTGGAACTCAGACATTGGAACAAGAAGCTGTGAAGCTGAAGTTGACTTGGGGACCCCAGGATGTTAAAGATGTCAGAGCCACAGGATGTCTGCCAGGAAAGCTGCTAACAGGGAGTGGAACCAGCCCAGGAGAAAGAACCTTGTTGCAGTCAACAAAGATGAAAAGGGAGTGAAGATCTGAAGACTGCTTTGCCATCAGACATGGAGATGCAGAATTTGGAGACTGCCCAGCTGGTTTCCTGTCTTGCTTTTGGGATTTACAGTTAAGTGATTGGATGAATCTCAGAAGAGACTTTGAACTCTGGACTTTTAACACTGTTGAGAATACTATAGACTGTGGGGACTTTTGAAGTTGGACTAAATGTATTTTGCATTATGCTATGTTTAGGTATGGCCCCCATAGACTCATGTCTGAACAAGCCTATGGGGACCAGGGAGTGGAATGTGATGGTTTGTATATGCTTGTCCCAGGGAGTGGCACTATTAGAAGGTGTGGCCTTGTTGGAGGAAGTATGTCACTGTAGGGTTGGGCTTAGAGATCTTCCTCTTAGATGCCTGAAGACGCCCAGTCTGCCCCTGGTTTCCTTTGGATAAAGGTGTAGAACCCTCAGCTCCTCCTGCACCATGCCTGTCTGGATGTTGCCATGCTTCTGCCTTGATGACAATGGACTAAACCTCTGAACCTATAAGCCAGCCCCAAGTAAATGTCTTTTATAAAACTTGCATTGGTCATTGGTGTCTGTTCACAGCAGTAAAACCGAAACTAATACACCAGGTAAAAGACATACAACTTTTATATATTCAGAATAAGCCTTTAAGGCATTAGATCTGGGCAGTTATCTACCTTCTAAGCTATTTACAATCTACTTCCCCATTGCTACTATCTCTGTGTCTTTCTCAATAACCCCGAGTTATAACTTGCCATGTTCCATCTGGGCAGCTCTTAACTCCCAGCTGGCCAGCCCTCATGGCCCTGTTTTCATAACCTTGTCATCTTGTCCTCTCTCCACCTTCCTTCCTTCTCCTCATGGTGTCTCCTCAGACCCTAAGCCCAGGAACCCAAATTCTGCCTATACCTCTTCTGCCCACCTATAGGCTATAGGCATCTTTATTCACCGATTAGAGATAACTTTAGGGGCAAGGTCACGAAGCATCACTTGTGTGTGTGCAGATTCTCTCATCCCTGGGGGGCAACCAGACCTTGGGAGCCTGTATTTAGCATTACAATATGTAGCAAAAGTCCAAACCTCAACACAGAGCAGATGGTGTAAGCTAAGCTAACAAATCTCCCTTTAATATGTATTCATTCCACCAGTGGTCTTCCTCTCCAGACCCCTGACTATAGTACCCTGCCGGGACTGTTGCTCAACTCCGTCCATCCCTGCCTTTCTTTCATGGCAGTTCAATCCCCAGAATGAAGACATGCCTCCTAACTCACATCCTTCAGAGAAGCCAGAAGCATCATCTCTGGTTTAAGTATAGAAAGTTCTGATTGAGAATGAATACACTGATTAGCTTTCTCTAGGCTGTCTACTTCTAACCCGAGAAATGGAGCCTTTCACCCAAAGAAGGCTGGAGAAGTCGACAAGCGCACTGCCCTCCTATGAAGCTGCCTGTATAAGGAAGACCAAGTTCCTAGATTGCCCAACTTGAAGGCAAGCTGCTATACTTGAAAGCATTGGGAAATTCAAATCTGGTCATTAAATACAACCAATCTTAAAAATCTTTCATTATTGAAAGGATAAGTATAAACAGCCAAGACTCTGTAAATATGGCTAATACGTAGCTCAGTTGATATGTAGCTCAGTACTATAATACCTGCCCACCTCACCTCCCATGCACAAGGCCTTGGTTTAGATCCCCAGCACAGAAAAAAAGATTAATTTTTAGATGTGGCTTTAAAATTCATAATTGGTCCTTCCTTCTCTTTCCCTCACCTGCCAACTTTTCTTTGGACCTTACACTGTGCCAGCAACATTGTATAGTTAGGGTTTCCATGGCAGTAATAAAACATGGTTGCCAAAAGCAACTTGGGGGAAAGGGATTTCCATATCACAGCCCGTGCTTAAGAAGTCAGGACAGGAATCCAAGGCAGGGACCTGGAAGTAGGGATTGAATCAGAAGCCGTGGAAGGATGCTACTTACTGGTTTGCTCCCCATGGCATGCTCAGACTGCTTTCTTCAACAACCCTCAGACCAGCCTGCCTGGGAGGTTGGCACTGCCTTCCATGGGATAGGCTGGTCCACATCAATCACCAATCAAGACAATGCCTCCCCAGGCTTGCCTACATGCTAATGTTTGGAGGCACTTCCTCGGTTGTGGTTCCTTCCTCTCAGATGATTCTCTAGCTTCTGACAATTACACACACACACACACACACACACACACACACACACACACACACACAGAGAGAGAGAGAGAGAGAGAGAGAGAGAGAGAGAGAGAGATTTTCAAATCTTTTTATTTGATCCATTATTATCGTAGAGGAGAGGGAAGTGTGCTACCTGTTGGACCCACAAAAACATCCGTCCTGGCCAATGTGCCAAATGTTAGTAGGGTCCACTTGGATTCAACACAACACAAACACCAGGTCAATGCAGATGACAAAAGCTGTATTGCAGTCAAGCTGCTACTGATCGATCAGGGCCACACAATGGACTCAAGAGCTGAACTGCACCCCACATTCTACCCCTGAGCCAGAAGGTTCCAGAGATTTTAAGCTTGACAACCACAAATATCTGTGCCAAGCTACAGTTAAATTTTGTGGAGTCAAGTCTCTCCTTTCCTTTGTTTTTTTCTGGATTCCAGGGATGGCATTCAGGTCTTTATGCTGCTACAGCAGACACCCAACCTGCTGAGCCATCTCACTGGCCTCTCTGAGACATTTTCTGAGAGACTCCTATGTCACATGACCTCTCTTCAGATAGAAGGTGCAGCTTAACACATCTTTGCCAATCTGCCTCATCCCCACCCCATCCCTCCATCAAACCCAATTCAGGGTGGTCTTTGAACCGCAGTTGAATAAAGTTTGATATTTGAAGCAGTGTGCACATACGAGACAACTTCGAGGAAGTGACATTGAGGAAAGAACTGAGGAAAGCAAGCCCTGGGGATTTGTAACACGGTCTTTGGAGGAGGAGGAGGTGCCAAGAACACTGAGAAGGTACCAGTGGAGGGGAGTGGGAGCTAAGAGGTGTATGAGGAGGAGCTAGCAAGAACACTGAGAAGGTACCAGCAGAAGGGAGTGGGAGACAAGAGGTGTATGGGAAAATATCAAGGGCTGGGTAAGACAGAAGATAGAAATGAAAGAGAAACATTCAGGTGGTTGATGGTGTTGGTTGTCGCTAAGTCAAGCAAGAATCCAAGATGCATGGGTTATAAGAAGCATTTTAAACTGAGCAAAATTTGGGGGTGGGGGATCAGTGGAAGGGTCTAAGTCTAAACATAATCTATCATATATGAAGAAAATATCTCTATATTGCAGTAAAAACTTAAGGATGCTGTGTGGAGGCCGGTGGGTTATGTAGAGAGGACCAACAATCCTACCTGTGTCCGAAGACCCGCAAAGAGACTCTGCTGTTCCTCTCGTCACAAGGAACTGATTGCTCCGCTGTTTAAAGCTTGCTGAGACCATTTGATTATTTTCTTTTTCCTTTTTTTTGGGGGGGGGGCTTGGTGGAGGTAAATGAGACACATACAGGGCCTCGGAAAGAGCTTTGAGGCTTTAGTCCTCTTAAGGCTTCAGTTGGAACTTTGATGTGAATGTGCCAGAGACCAAGGCATCTCAGCCAAGAGCTTGCATACTCCCAACCTTGTAAACAAAACCACTAGTTTACCCACTCCGGGGCGGCAACTCTGCCAGAGGCAGAGGAGATCCGCTGCAAATGGAGATTCACCGAATTCCGAACTGCAACAGCATTTCCTTCAAGCCTACAGTTTTAGAGTGGCCTGTTATCTAGCAATAGCTAAGTTGTAGGAACTGAAAGAGATAGCGGGAAAGAATGCTCACTTAGTTTAATTAGAATCCTACATGAAAATTCTTTCTATGTGAACTGGCCTAGATGCCTATCAGCAGGTGACTGGATAAAGAAAGCGTGGTCCATATGCATACTGGAATTTTGTCCGATCGCAATAAAGAAGGAAGCTGTAATATTTGCAATAAAATGGAAGGGACTGGAGATCGTGTTAAGTAAAATATGCCACATAAAGATAGTACATGCTCTCTCTCATACACAGAGTCTAGATTATAAGTGGGCATACATATAGGTCTGGAGAGATGATTCAGTGATTAAGAATGCATACCTTTTTTTGTGATGTTTCCCAGCAAGTTCCTGGCACACACATAGAGTGGCTGACAACTGCCTGTAACTGTTGCAGTTTTATAAAAGCTAGGTAGATGTGGTGGTACATCCTATACAGCCAGTGTACTGGTGGTTGAAGCAGGAAGACTGTGGTAAGTTAATGAGTTTTAGACAAGCTGGACTTCAAAGTGAGACATGGATTCAAAGAACAAAAAACCCTGTTCCTTCTACTGCTGTTTGTCATTGTACTATTGTACTGGATGATTTAACCAATGTGGTTTAGCACAGGAAAAAGAGACATGAGAATTAGAAAAATATAAAATTGTCTTTATTTATAGTAACATCAGAATGTACCTGAAGGACAAGAGAGAGATGGCCAAGTCCGAGGGTCTGAGTTTGATACTTGAACCCACATGGGGAAATGAGAAAGCCAGGTAGCTCCTGCAAGTTGTATACACAGACACACAGACACAGAGACACACAGACACACACACACACACACACTGTAAGAAAATACACTGAAGGCACTCTAGAACAAACTTAGCCAAACATGAAACAAATTCTGCGTGGTAGCAGGCTATAAAAGCAGCATGAAAAAGAGAATGCCCAAAAACTGAAGCTCAGTAGGTGTGGCCCTTTGTCTCCCCAAATGTAAGTTGACATGACCGAACGGCTGTCCTGCCACTGACCTGTGGGAGCCCAAAATGCACTCAGTCTCAGTGCACACAGGGAGTGACCTTCAAGATGCACACAACCCCAGGGCCTTAGAAATCCTGAAGTTGGCAACAATGAGTGTAAGGATTCCAGATGTTTGCTATGAGTGTGAGGACTCCAGATGTTTGCAATGAGTGTGAGGATTCCAGATGTTTGCTCTTAACATGATGCTCAGCAAAGCTGTTTGGTCCAAGAACACAGAAGGATGGAGTTTGACCTCACAGACCTTCATAGACTTTGATTACCTATAAGCCAGACAACTTAAAAGCAAACAAACAAAAGCAACTGTGGGTTAGAATAAAACTCTGATAGCCCGTCAGAAAGCCACCCAAAATACAAACAAGGTACTTTCAACGCCTGTACTTAGAGTAGCACATGATGCTTTTCTAAAAAGGGGTTTTAAAAGAAAAATTTTAATATATGCATTACAGAAAACAACACAAGAGGCCAAAACCAACATCATCCAGTCACAAGCAGCTCAGCTGACGCGTCTGTCTAGATCCTGTGTTTCTATGTTAGGTGGTTGAGTCCATACAGAATGTGTCATGCTTTCCCACACATTGTGAAAGTGTGCCGGCTAAAAACCCCATGCTACTTGAATATTTTGATAACCAATATATACCATGCCATCTCAGTCTGTCAGACAAAATTGTACTCCTGTCTTCCTTGATGGAGAATTTTATATCAACTCAACACAGGCCAGAGCCATCTGAGAACAGGGAACCCCCACTTGAGAAAATGTTTCTGTAAGAGATACTTAGAAATAAACAAACAACCACCACCAACAACGACAAAAAGCATATTGGGATTGTCAATGTCTCAGCCACGTCCATCAGTTTTAGCAGGCAAGGATGGGGTCAGAATCCCTAACCTCTGTATCTGTATCTTCAGCGAAATAGCTGCTGGTGTAGTAAATCATTCTGGTCCCTGACCCTCCAAGCTTCTGTAGTATCCACTGCTGCAGCTTTCCTCAATCTCTCCTCCATAGTTAAACTTAGGAGACAGGCATGGAAGGCTGTGGAAATTGTTTCATGTCCCCTTTCCCCCACATGTGTGGGTGTAGCTCCTTGTAAATTAATACTACATGTGTGTCCATGGCCAACCTAGGGCTTACCCCAGATTTGTATTTCAGAGATCTTTACTTGTTTATTTCTTGTGTCTGGGTTTGTGTTGGCACTTGGCCACACCTGCTGAAAAAAAAAATCAAATAAAAACAAAACAAAACCAACCAACAAGTCAAACAAACAAGTTTGTCTTTCTGTCTGTCTGCCTGCCTGTCTGTCAGTCTGTCTGTCTGTCTGCCTGTCTGTCTATCAGGGCTACACAGAGAAACACCATATCAAATAAGCCTGGCTTACAGAAGGAGTTCTAGGATGATTAGTTATATTTATCTTTTATTATGCATTTTAATTAATTTTTTTAAATTAGTGATTGATGTGGGAGGGCCCAGCCCATTGTAGGTGATGCTATCCCTAGGCAAATGGTCCTGGGTTCTATAAAAAAAAACAAGCTAAGTAGAGCGCACGCCTTTAGTCCCAGCACTCAGGAGGCAGAGGCAGGGGGAGCTCTGAGTCGGAGGCCAGTGTGGTCTACAGAGCCAGTTTCAGGACAGCCAGGTTACCCTAAGCAGGCTGAAAAAGTCACTGGCAACAAGCCAGCAAGCAGCATCCCTCTATGCACATAAGCTCCTGCCTCCAGATTCCCTTCCTGTCTAAGTCCCTGTATTGATTTCTTCTTCAAGGACTGTAGATGTGAACGTGTAAGCCAAATAAACCCTTTCCTCCCCAACTTGCTCTTTGAGTCATGGTGTTTCATCATAGCAATAGTAACCAAGACTCTAAGACAGAAAACAAACAATAGCCGCAGGCCTCTTAGAAATGCTGGCGGAGACAGGATTAAAACAAAAGGGATAAAATAGTGTCAGGGGTTGACTCTCTCACGTGGGATGGGTCTCAGCTTGGGGCAGTTCTCTCTGGTCTCTTTTGGAGGGTGGGGGTCTCCGCTCCATCTTGTGGGCAAGATAAATTTTGGGTTGAAGGTTTTGTGGGTGGATTGATGTCCCCCTCCCTCTCCTGGAAGTCCTGTCTGGCTATAGGAGGTGGCCACCTCAGTCTCTCCATCCCCCGCGGGTAGGGTCTCCTCCATAGACTCCCTGTATCCTCCCGGGTCCCAGAGATGCCCCTACCTTCTCCCCCACACACTGAGTTCCATTCTCACTCCGAGCTCTCTCCAGTGCCCTCTCCCCAAACCCAATCACCATCCCTCGTCCCTTCCTCATCCCCTCCCCTGCTCTCTCTCTATCCGTCTCCAGTGACTATTCAGTTTTCTTGTCTGAGTGAAATTCGCGCCTCCTCCCTTGGGACTTCCTAATTAGCCAGTTTCTTTGTGCCTGTGGATTGTAGCAAGGTTGTCCTCCACTTCCTGGCTAATGTCCACTTAGAAGTGAGTCCATACCGTGTGTGTCTTTCCGGCTCTAGGTTATCTCACTCGGGATGATATTCTCAAGCTCCATCCATTCGCCGGCAAAGTCAACACTATTAATGATACTCTCTGCTTTGCTTGCCGATAGGTGTTACAAGATAGTTCCTATCCATTCACATTGAGGCAGTGAGAGGCCAGTGATTGGAGGGGAGAGAGGAGGAGGAGCTAAGAGAAGTGAGGGGCAGAGAGAGGCAGGGTGGATGAGATGAGGAGAGCAGAGAAGGAGACGCAGATATCCAGATGGCTTCAGATATATTTCTGGTGTTTTGGAGAGGTTAGATAATTGGGATAAGACTTTATCATTATAAATTGGCATTATGCAATTGGGAGTTTTAGATACATAAAGATATTTGGTTAACTATTTAAGAGTCACGCTTTACCAGATATTTGGGTGCAGAGCGAGACCCACCGGGAAGAGGCTTGGCGGGGCAGTGCTCATTGTGTACTGTATACGTGGCAAATTATCACACTGCACCCCATAAATGTAGGGTAAAAGAGCCAAGAAAAAAAGCAGCCTGACCCTGACTTGACTCCAAACCAAAGGGGGGAAAAACAACTGAACAAAACCAAACAACAAAAGAAAAGAAAACAACAATACCCGGGGATCCCTCAGCTTCAAGTTCAAGTCACAGACTCCCACCAATCCCAGAGCTCGCTCCAAGATCAGGCCAGAGAAAGCTCCAATCCCAGGCCACCCTGGAAAGCTCCCCCCCACCCACCCCCAAGAGATCCTCGATAAGCCTGCCTTCTCCTCTGTTCCCTGCTCTTTCCTCCCCCTAGCAGATGCAGTCAGCTTCCTGGATTTTTCCATCCCAATAAATCTCGAGTGAGGTTCGTTGTGTGGTGTGACTGTGGTATTCCTCGGATCTCCACCGCAGGATACCTTTCCCAGCAGAGCTGTGATGCTTGCACTGGGGTGTGATACTTGCCCCTCCCCTGGCTGAGCAGCGTGGAGGAAGCTTCCTGCTGGCAAGAGCAGAGCCTACGCTTGCCTTGGGGAATGCCTTTTGTCTCGGAGCTGTATAATAGATACATACAGCTGCTCTAGCAAAATTTTTCTTGACATAAAGCTAACAGGGAGATAATATATGGCACAGCCGTTATAGGGAGGGCACACACTTTTTTAAAATTTTATTTATTCTTCTCTTATATATTACATTATGAAGGCCCTCCCGCCCCTCCCAACCCTCGCCCTCCCCCATCCACTCCTATGTCTCTGTGCACACACTTCTTTTTTTTTTTTTTAAAGATTTATTTATTTTATTTATGAGTACACTGTAGCTGTCTTTAAACCCACCAGAAGAGTGCATCAGGTCCCATTACAGATGGTTGTGAGCCACCATGTGGTTGTTGGGATTTGAACTCAGGACTTCCGGAAGAGCAGTCAGTGCTCTTAACCACTGAGCCATCTCTCCAACCCCCACACTTCTTAATAAATTATGAGACATCGGTTTCCATAGAAAAGAAAAGGCAATATTTTTTCTTAAAATTTTTAAACATTAAAATATTTTTAAAAAGTTAAAAACTCATAGAACGTGTAGGGGAATGTTTTTTATCATTCAAAGTAACGATTATTTTTAATATATAAAAATGAACCCAGAAATAGAGATGAAAAGTTAGCATAAAAGACCGTATAAACTCAGTTCTAGTGAATGCTCTAGCATAAATCCTGAGTTTAAATGATAGTCCTGGCTATCTATAATAATAGCGGTTCTTATAGCAATAATGAGTAAAACGTGAGTTGCAGAATATTATATAAAATGTTGAGCATTTTTCGTTATTGCAATGCTCAGACATAAAACTATGATGTGCTGCTATATAAAGACCATGTCTATGTGTTATCGAAACTCAGAAAATGTAAATCGGTCGTGGTTTACTCCTATAAGCCCAGCATTTAGGAAGCTATGGCAAGATTACCACGCGTTTGAAGTCAGCCTGGGTTAGAGTGAGACCCTGTATCAGAAAACAGCAAAGAATCGAACAAAGACATCAGAAAACGGGAGATGGATAATTTACAGTTTCCTTATATGTGTGAATGAGGAACCATGGGCAAAGATGGCCGGGTCAGGTGGGATGGGAGAGCCGGCTATGAAAAGTTGGAAAGTGCTGCTTCTCATGGTAGCCGGACCTGATGTGTCCATCATGGAAGTGCCCCGCCCATCGTGTCCCCCTCCACTCCCCCACCCCGTGGTTGGCTACCACGTGAGTACAGGCACGGAGCACGTGCCATGGGGCGGGGCTACTACGTAAGCTACGTAGCGTTCAGCCAATCAGCCAATCAGCAGAGAGCTTGGCCGGGGCCAGGGTGTATTTCCTCCCGCCCAAAGGTCAGGATTCCTCAAATGCTTCGAGGGTGCGGAGACGCCTACTGCTCACCAGAGCAGCTGAGGTAAGGAGATGGGGTAGGGGGAGCCCTGCCGGCTTGGCCTTCGTGGGCCTGGGCCTCGGGACGAGGAGGAGCCAGGCCAGGCGGCCTCCTCACCGCGGGCCGGTCGCCAGCCAACGCGGCCGGCCGCTGTGGGGCAGGCTGGGACTGAGGGGACCGCAGGTCCGGCTGAGGGAGTTGGGGTTTGGGCTGAGGGAACTGGGGTCGGCCCAGGGAGTTAGCTGTCAGAGCCTAGGGCATTGGAGTCGTGCGTGGGCTAAGGAAATGAGGATTTAGGATTTGGGGCCGAGGGAACTAGAAGTCAATGGCTACAGAAATTGGGAAGCGGGGATAGGGAGGTCGGGGTCAGGGCCGAGGGAAGTAGGGGTCCGGACCTGGGGAACCAGGGTCAGGGCCGAGGGAAGTAGGGGTCCGGACCTGGGGAACCAGGGTCAGGGCCGAGGGAAGTAGGGTTCCGGGCCTGGGGAATCAGGGTCAGGCCGAGGGCACTGGGGTCAGGGCCGAGGGCACTGTGGTCAGGGCCGAGGGAAGTAGGGGTCCGAACCTGGGGAACCAGGGTCAGGGCCGAGGGAAGTAGGGTTCCGGGCCTGGGGAATCAGAGTCAGGCCGAGGGCACTGGGGTCAGGGCCGAGGGCACTGTGGTCAGGCTGAGGGACTTAGGGGTCAGGGCCGAGAGCACTGGGGTCAGGGCCGAGGGCACTGGGGTCAGGGCTGAGGGAAGTAGGGGTCCGGACCTGGGGAACCAGGGTCAGGGCCGAGGGCACTGGGGTCAGGGCCGAGGGCACTGTGGTCAGGCTGAGGGACTTAGGGGTCAGGGCCGAGGGCACTGGGGTCAGGGCCGAGGGCACTGGGGTCAGGGCTGAGGGAAGTAGGGGTCCGGACCTGGGGAACCAGGGTCAGGGCCGAGGGCACTGGGGTCAGAGCCGAGGGCACTGTGGTCAGGCTGAGGGACTTAGGGGTCAGGGCCGAGAGCACTGTGGTCAGGCTGAGGGACTTAGGGGTCAGGGCCGAGAGCACTGGGGTCAGGGCCGAGGGCACTGGGGTCAGGGCTGAGGGAAGTAGGGGTCCGGACCTGGGGAACCAGGGTCAGGGCCGAGGGCACTGGGGTCAGGGCCGAGGGCACTGTGGTCAGGCTGAGGGACTTAGGGGTCAGGGCCGAGGGCACTGGGGTCAGGGCCGAGGGCACTGGGGTCAGGGCTGAGGGAAGTAGGGGTCCGGACCTGGGGAACCAGGGTCAGGGCCGAGGGCACTGGGGTCAGAGCCGAGGGCACTGTGGTCAGGCTGAGGGACTTAGGGGTCAGGGCCGAGAGCACTGTGGTCAGGCTGAGGGACTTAGGGGTCAGGGCCGAGAGCACTGGGGTCAGGGCCGAGGGCACTGGGGTCAGGGCTGAGGGAAGTAGGGGTCCGGGCCTCGGGAATCAGGGTCAGGCTGAGGGAATTCAAGGTCAGGGCCAAAGGAAGTTAATAGGGAATTAGGGGTCAAAGGTTAAGGGAATCTGGAGGCGGAACCTTGGGGACTTAGGGAATTAGGAGGCAGGCCTAGGAAATAAGGATTTGGGAGCTGAGGGAATTAGGAGTCAAGGGCTAAGGCAGTCAGGAGGCGGGGCCTGGGGATTAGGGGGCGTGGCTGAGGGCCTTGGGTCAGGGGTGAGGGAATTAGTGGTTGGGACCTAGGGGATTGGGGAGCTGGGGTAGGGAATTAGGGGTCCAGGCCTAGGGACTAGGAGTCAAGGCCTAAGGAAAGTTAGAGGAGACATTGGGAACTGGGGTCAGGGCCAAGGGAAATAGGGGCTGGGAACTGAGGGGATTAAGGGCCCCGCCTAGGGAGTTAGGGGTGGGGCCTGGGAAATTAGGGGGTGTGGCCTAGGGAATGGGGGTGGGACCTAGGAATTTAGGGGTATGGTCTAGGGAATGGGGGTGGGGCCTGGGAAATTAGGGGGTGTGGTCTAGGAATGGGGGTGGGGTCTGGGGAGTTAGGGGGTGGGGTCTAGGGAATCAGGGTGAGGCAGAGAGAATTTAGAAAATGGGGCTTATGGAATTAGACCCTGTGGCCTAGGGGATTAAGAGGAGGGGCCTAGAGATTTAGGGGTAAAGGCTAAGTCAACTAGGAGGCAGGGCATCAGGGAATTTAGGGTTAGGATGGAAAGATTTTAAATTAGGAAGTAGAGCGTTTTCGGGGTCAGACACTGAGAAAATTAAGGGTTTGGGCATGGAACTCTGGTTTAGGATCTAGGGAGCAGGCAGGGGTTGGGCTCTGATGAAATTAGAGATCAGGGCTGAGGGCTTAGAAAGTTAATGGTTGGGTCCTAAGGAAATCTCGGGTTGGTGCTGAGGCAATTTGGAGTTGAGGTGAGGGAATTAGGTATTTGGTGTGAGGGAATGAGCTTAGGGGAGAAAGGCTTATGACTGGTGGTTTGAGTCACTGAGAATTAGGGATGATGGGTTAGGTATCCTGGGGCTGAGGGTATTTGGCATTGGGGTGAGGGGATAGGGGTTTCATTAGAGAGCTTGGGAGCTGAGAGAAGTAGTTGTGGGAGTCAGATGAGAAATTGGGGTGAGGTGCAGAGGTAGGGGAATGGGGGCTGGAGTCTGGGAGAATAAGGAGTTCATGGCTAGGTTGTTGGAGGCTGTGGAAACTATTTGGGTTAGAGAATTAGGGATTGTGAGTGAGAGGATTAAGTATCAGTTTTGAGAACATTAAAATTGAGTTGGGAATGACAGAATTAATGGTTGGGGGTGAGGGAATTAATTTAGGGGTTAGGGAGGTAGGATTTGGAGACTAAGGGACTTAGGAGTTGGGGTAAAATTTAGGAGTTATATATGAGAGAACTAGGGTTTAGGATGAAGGAATTAGGGTTTGTGGTTTAGGCCAATTTGGGAGTTGGGGCTGAGAAGATTAGTTGTGTGGGAATGAGGAATTACAGGCTGAGAAAATGTGTCTTTGAGGGAGTTGGGATTAGATTTGAGGAAATGAGATCTGGTTGAGGGATTGGGGGCTGGGGATTTGGAGCTGGGGTAATGAAGGCTGAATGAATGGAGGACTTGAGGCTTGGGTGTTTGTGGGATTGAGAATAGAGGGCTGGGGGAAATGAACATCTTGGTTAATTTGGGATTGGGAATTTACAGGGCTTATGAAATAAAGTTCTTGGGTCCTAAGGAAATGATGGCCTTCTGGGGTTAGGAGACAGGTACTAGGAACTGAAGGGCTAGAGGTCTGGGTAGTGGCATAAGGAATAAGAAACAGAGATAATGATGGGCTATAAGAGTGAATGACTGCAGGTCTCTGGAATGAGGGCCTGGGAGAAATGAAGGACTAGAGAGTAATAATGGGTTGGGGGACTGAGTGGTGAGAGGAATGGGGGCTAAAAATGAGGCATTCGGGGAATAGGACTGGGAACATGAGAGCATAAGGGTTGAGGAGCTGGTGGACTTGAGAGGCTAGGAGCTAAGGCACTTAGGACTGAGGGAACTGAGAGCTGGAGTCTGGGACCTATGGGATGTCCAGTGTGCCTTTTCTGCCCACTGCAAAAAGACCCTTTTCATTTAGTACTATGGAAATTTTATAGGTACATTACTTTCCCAAGGTCTAGTCTTTTGTTTTGAAGGTCAGGCTTGTTCTATGTAATTCTCCTGCACCGATCTCTTAAATACTGGAATGCTTGGTGTGTGCCACTTGTGCTTTGGTTTTTTTTTTTTCTCTTAATATAGTCTTGGTGTTATAGCCCAGTTGCCTACTCTTTATTATAACCATTGTGTGTTTTATGCATTTATGCAGTGATGAGGATGGACCCCAAGGCCTCATATATAGGTATTATATAACTGAGCTACACCCTCAGTCTTGTACAGCTATATATTGTAGATTTATAGGGCTATAACCAATTGTTGGAATGCTTGTGGTTTATCCTTCTGGTAACCATGATTTTACTTTTATGAGATACAAAATTAAAATTTATCAAGTATCTGGCATATAGGGCCAAAACTCAGATCTTAGTGGCTTGGTAGAAACATATTTGGAGTCAGTGTTCAAGCTATTACTAAGGTGTTTTTCTTCTTTGTAAATTGATAAATGATAAACTGTTAACTTTTATTACAATGAAAAAATACTAGGCCAGCAACATGGCCCAGTGAGTAAAGGTGCTTGTTCTCAAGCATGACCTGAGTCTGATCCCAAGGACCCAATTGATGGAAGAGAACTGACTCAAATTGGCCTCTGCCCTCCACACGTGTCCCCCCATTCCACACTGCCCCCATGCTCCTGAAGGAAAAAAAATTTACTTAAATGATGTCTTTGAATTCAAATAGTTTGAGAGATCTGGGGATTTTTGCTGTTTTTTTTTTTTTTTTTTATTTAAACAAGCAAACATCTAAAGATGGTGCCTGGTGGAAGAAAGCATTCTGGGAAATCTGGGAAGACACCATTGGTTGATCAGCCTAAAAAAGTCTTTGACTTTGAGAAAGAAGATAAAGATCTGTCTGGTTCAGAAGATGATGTTACTGATGGTAAATATCTAATGTTGGGTATTAACAGTGTTCTAGAGTCCGTTTATTTTGAACTTGTTACACTTTAAACTGAATTAAGTAAGCATTTTCACATAACTTTGTTTTTTAAGATTCATTAATGTATGAGTATTCTACCTGCATATACACCTGCATGCCAGAAGAGGGCATTAGATTCCATTATAGATGGATGTAAGCCACCATGTGGTTGCTGGGAATTAAACTTAGAATCTCTGGAAGAGTTGCCAGAGCTCCCATACTTTGCTTCTTATCAAATCTCCCTATCTCTGTATCAGAGTTGTAACATTTCAAAGAGTATTCTTTATCTTTGCAGTCCCAACAAGTTAGTAAAAAGTACATGACCATACTTGAAAATTTGCTTCTAAAAAATGGGTCATGAATTGATATAAATTAATTTTTCCCCAAAAATATATTTATCTGCTTTTAAAATTTTTTACAAAATCCCCAAAGGACTGAAAATAGATTTCATTAAAATTTACCAAAATAACATTTAATTTCACAATTTATTTTGTAAATATAGAAAAGATTGCAGTAATTGAAAAACATGGAAAGAAAAGATCTGCAGGAGTAATTGAAGATGTGGGGTAAGATGTTACAAAAAAGTACTTGGGGGTATGCAAGCATGTGTGTGTGTGTGTGTGTGTGTGTGTGTGTGTGTATGTGCGCATGTGTATGTGTCACATGCATGCTGAGTACTTTGTGTGTATGGAGGTTGAAAGTCAGGTGTTCATGCTTGCAGAGCAAGCATTTAACTGAGCTATTTCACTAAGCTCCACAGATGTTTTCTTTACTCAGTAATTTAAGAAAAGTTTACTTCAGATCATCTAGAAAGTAGTGATATAAAATATTTGGTATGTGGTATTTCTCCGAAAACAAGTGTATTAAGAATCTCTAAATATATACATATTTTTTGCTTTATTTTTAAATGGTGCTGGGGATCAAACCTAGGGCTTTGAGCACAGTCAGCAAATGTTCCACCACTGAATTATACTCTTGGTCTTAATTTTGAACTGTTAATTTTTCACAGAGGTGAAGTACAGAATATGCTGGAAAAATTTGGAGGTATGTTTTTGGAAAACATTTAAAGAAAATTTTTTAAAACTGTATAATTGCATAATAGGAAACGAGGCCACTATGTGAATATTGCTTAATAATGCCTTGTTTTTATTTATAGGGTTTTGCATAAATATGATTTAGCATCATAGATTTTCTTAACCTTTTTCATGATATAAAAAGTAAAGTATCTTAAAGATACTTTAAGAATTTTGGGAAAATAGAGGGGAAAGGTTTTTTTTACTTCTTTATATTTACAGAAAAGTGATTCTATATATATGCATGCCTTTAATCCCAGCATTTGGGGGGCAGAGGCAGGCAGATCTGAGTTCTAGGCCAACCTGGTCTACAAAGTGAGTTCAGAACAGTCAGGGCTATACAGAGGAACCTACCTCAAAAAAAAATTTAAAAAGAACTATTATTATTTTTATAGTAATAAATTTATGTAATTGAAAGTAAAAGGACCACTTTAGCCAGTAAAAGATTTATAACAAAAGCCAAAGACCTTAAGTTTTAAATACTGTTTTTATACACATTTAATTAGGAGACAGAACTCTGCTTATTTGCTTCTTTTTGAGACAGGAACTTGCTAGGTAGTCTAGGTTGGCCTTAAACTGGGTATCTCTCTTCAAACTGGGATTCTGGGATTACAAGGCATCAGTTAACCTTGACTAGTTTAGGAGAATATACTTTTTTCTTTTTTTTAACATTTCAGGAGGGAGGTGGGCAGCATGCCATGGGACATGAGTGGAGAGCAAATGACAACTTGCTGGAGTCAGTGCCATCCTCTTACCATATGGATGGATCCTGGGGGCGGGAGGTCATACTCAAATTGTCAGGCTTTGCTGCAGTCACCTTTACTTGTTGAACCATCTCGCCAGCCCCCAAATACTTTTTAAAAAAGAACCATTGTTTCTATAAGAATGATTCATACCATTAAATCTTTATAAAAATTGCTCTATTTGGTAGTAACAAAATGTTTGCTTTATAAACTCACTATAAATGCTGAAAATACAAAATATGTATTATAGTTACATCATAGGCACTAAAAGGTAACTTTTAAGGTAAAAATATGCATAGCAAACATTGAGGTATTAAATTTTTAATATACTGCCATAGTTATTAGTGATAAAAATGGCCTATAAAAATCACTGTGAACTGGGCTTGGTAGCACACACCAAGTTCTTGGACAGCAGAGGCAGCAGAGTCACTGAATTTGATATTAGCCTGATCTACATGGTGAGTTCCAGACCAGACAGGGCTATGTCATGAAACCTCATTTCAACAAACAAAAACAACAACAAAAAAACTAAAAAAAGTCCTCCATTAAAATATTATAAATATTCTTAGATGCATTATTTAGATATTTCACTAAGATTTCTTTTATAAAAAGTATTTAATAGACTAAATTTTTTATTAATAATCTTTTTTGATTTTTTAAAAATTTAGTATTTATGATGAGTTCTAACAGTTACACCAAGTATGGCCTATCTTTTTTTTTTAAGATTTATTTATTATTATATGTAAGTACACTGTAGCTGTCTTCAGACACTCCAGAAGAGGGCACCAGATCTCATTACAGATGGTTGTGAGCCACCATGTGGGTGTTAGGAATTGAACTGAGGACCTCTGGAAGAGCAGTCAGTGCTCTTAACCACTGAGCCATCTCTCCAGTCCAAGTATGGCCGATCAAATGGGGATATGCTATAAATTTAGAAATATTTAGCCTTTATGACTGTTTGTTCATAAGTCTAGCCTTGATATTTTGTTTTATTCATTTTTATCATCCTTAAATTTAAACTTTAACTCAGTTAT
The DNA here is from genome assembly GCA_036184795.1 of Tokudaia tokunoshimensis. Taxonomy (NCBI): domain Eukaryota; kingdom Metazoa; phylum Chordata; class Mammalia; order Rodentia; family Muridae; genus Tokudaia; species Tokudaia tokunoshimensis. Next base: position 11,133,425 of record BTHU01000007.1, read on the forward strand.
AAAAACAAGAATTGAGATAAGTTTGGGTATTTTATATATTTCTTTTTCTGAAATATCTAAGACCAGTGTTTCAGAATTCAGCCATGTTTGGATTTTGTAATATTTGCATAGATTTTACTGGCTAAGCTTCCCTAGTCTGAAAATCCAACTTCTCAGTGTTCTAAAATACAAAGCATTTTTCAAAGCACATGTTGGTGTTATTTTTAAATTAAAATGTTTTAATTCAAATTTTATGATTTGTATGTGGTGTGTATGTGTGAGTGTAGGTCTACATGTGTGATAGCATGTCTGTGCAGGTGAGAGGACACTTTTGGGCGTTGTCTCTCCTCTTCCATTGTGGAAGATGATGTCTTTCAGGTCTTGGTTTACCCCTTCCATGGATTCCTGGGATCAAATTAGGCTCAGGCTATGGCAAGTGTTTTTTGTTTGTTTGTTTTTCTTTATTTGTGACAGTGGGTATCTATGTTTCCTGACTGACCTGGAACTTACTATGTAGACCAGGCTGGCCTAAAATTCAGAGAGCCACTTGCAGAGCTCTGCCTTCCAAGTGCTAGGATTAAAGTCATGTATCACCATGCCCAGCATGAATTTTTTTCTCCTGCTGAATTCCTTGGTCCCTAAATTTAATTTTAAATCTCCTTGATATTATTGAACAAACCCATACTTACATTACTTGATTATGTGGAGCAAAATAGTTTTCTTCAACATTAAATTTCAATGTTTATTTCAATATAGCTGACATCAACAAAGCTCTTCTTGCCAAGAGGAAAAGAATAGAAATGTATACCAAAGCTTCTTTTAAAGCCAGTAACCAGAAAATTGAGCAAATTTGGAAAACACAACAAGAGGAAATGTAAGATTTTAAAAGAACTACATCTTTATTATTTCTTAGTATGTCCTGGTGCAAATTACCTACAGAAAATAGTATCATCTGCTTATTAGACTCTCTAGTAAAAAAATCCTTGGCTTTTTTTTTCCTAATCAAATAGTCCTATAATCTCATGCCTTCATAGAATTGAGATGTTTCTTAAAAGTCAGTGGAGATTGCTTTTTTACTCCTCTGAAATAATTGGGAGGTTATTAATCTATATTCATCGTGGAAATATACTACTTGAATAAAAGAAGTAAATGTCATAGAAACTGTTTAATAACTGAAAATATAGAAAAATTCAGTTTTATATCATAAGTAATTTACATATTTTAATCAACTTGACTATTCCTTTATACTAAAAATCTTTACCATGCCAAAATGGGGGAAGCAACCTAAGTGAAATAATTTACTTATCAGAACTATATTTAGTAGGAAAAGTGAAAATTTCTTTGTAGACTAAAAATAAATTTTTCTGGAAAATATAAAATAAAAAATTCCTTAGTTTCAAGAGCTAAAGCATGTGAGAAGACATCTGTTATGAAAAAAATACTGAAATCAACATGTTTTTAAATTTTCCTATCAAAGTATTTAAACTATTGTTTCCTTTTTACAGCATAAGGTATATGAACTAAATTTGTTTTAAATGTTCTTTTCACACGTATGAAATTCAGGATTCATTGTTTTTTACAGACAAAAACTTAACAATGAATATTCTCAGCAATTTATGAGTGTGTTGCAGCAGTGGGAACTGGAAATGCAGAAATTTGAGGAACAAGGAGAAAAACTAATGGTTAGTATCACAATTGACTTTATAATTACTCTGTTATAACTAAGCCTCAAGTAGAAGTAAAGAATCTAGTCTTATAGTCCATAGAACTAAGGCAAGTTTTATTACTCATTGTCAGGTACATGTTTCAATATTGCCAAATGATAACCATAGAAGTATAGGTACATACAATATTAATATCCTTAAAAGCATTGGTCTTCTTAAGGATATCAACTGATATCCTTGCAATATTAAGTAACAGAAACTTGTCAGTGGGTAAAAGAAGAATTACTAGTTTATATAAAAGAATTTAGAGATAAATTAGCTTTAGATATAATGCAGTTGAATGGGGTTAGGGAAGGTTTGCTTATTATAGTGTCATCTGGGCTCTGCTGCTAAGTCTCCATGAACTTTTAATGTACTAAGTTAATTCTCCCAGTACTAGACTTAATACAAATTTAGTGACTGCAGAGACTGAGATGATCTTTCTAAATATCTATGACAGGAAATACATGTGGCAGAACATCATTAATCTAGTTTGGATCATTTGCTCATTCCTAGCCATCACTGTAGACACAACATGGCTTACTTGTACTTCCTCGCTCCCTTCCACCACCAACACCCCCACCCCTGAGTGCTAGGGAGTGAATCTAGATGCTTTGTGCAACCTACTAAAACATGCTATCACTGAGCTATAGCCCCCATCCAGAATATGATTTACTCTAAATTATCCAGATTGTATTATTTCTCTATCTCCACTGATGATGGAAGGTAACCCCACTCATTCTGTTTAGAGAAAGGGTCTCACTTTGTAGTCCTGGCTGACTTTGAACTCACAGAGCTCCACCTGCCTTTGCCTCCCAAGTGCATGTTTATGTGCTGACAAGAATTAAGTGGAACAAATTCATTTCTGGTATTGAAGATTAAACCTAGACCTGCAAAACTTCTACTACTACACTATGTTCTCAGCTCTCTTTTTTACCTTTCATTTTGAGTCAAGAACTCAAGATACCCAGACTAGTCCTGTACTAGGTAGGATTTCAACTTGTGGCCTCCTGTCTCCACCTTGAAAGAAGGTTATAGGCCTGCAGCTCCAAGTTTGGCTACAGAGAGAAATTTAATAGTAACAGAAGGAGGAAATTGCTAATTCTTGAGGATGGAAAAGACAGGACGTTGGACTGAGTATAATTATCCTTAGAAACAAGAGGAAATAGAGTATATGAGTATGACTACAAATAGATGTAGATGGGTGGCAGCTATATATGATAATGAAAAACTGTTCTCTTTGGATTCTGTTTAATTTAGTAGAACCATTATGTAGTGAAGAGTAATATCACCATGTAGAGTAACTAGATTTGTGTTTTATTAGATAGTGATTTAGCTAAGTAAATGACAGTCAGAAGGTGACAAAGTGTATATGCAGAGGAGTGTTGTGCAACTTAATTGCAGTAAAAGGAAGAATGCAATTTTTAGTCCTGAACTAAGATTGAGCTATACTATAGTACTAAAGAGTTAGACAGAGGCAGGCAGTGGATGAATATACAGTATACTGGAGAAACCATATGTTCAGTGATTAAAGCCTGGATTATAGAAACATACTTGGAGTCAAATTCTGCTTGAACAATAGTTAGCTGTGAAACAATAAGTAATTTACTGTTATGTCATTTTCCTTTACTTTGGACATGACTGATGAATACCTAAATTGAGTTTATATATGTATATATGTGTATACACACACACACACACTTAAGGGACTCAAAATAGTTAATATTAATATACAATTAATATATTTTGTTATTACATAAAATACTATAGAAAGGTTATGCTATTTATAATGAAATGGCAAAGTCTCTATAAGGATGTAAGTGAATGGATTAAAGGCACTACAAGATAAAGTCATTGGTGGAGATTAGATTAAGGAACCAAAAGATAAACATTCAGAAAACACCTGTAAGACATTGAAATTACTTAGTATAAGATAGTCTTGGGGCTAGGGATGTATATCAGTTGGTAGACTCTAGCATGCACAAAGCTTTGAGCTTGGTCCCCAGCACTACATAAAACAGGTATGGGTTTTCACTTTCCACTACCTTACTAAATAAAACATATCTATAATCCCAGCATTTGAGAGATAAAGGCAGAGGGACCTACCACTTCAAGGCCATTTTTGACTACACAGTAAATTTGAGGTCAGGTTAAACCCTGTCTCAAAACCTTGAAAACTGAGATTTCCTATTCAATCTTTTATGATGGTATACTCCTGTAATCCCAGCTACTTAGGCTGAGGTAGGAAAGAGTTCCAAGTAAGGCTGTATAACACAGTGAAACCTAGACTCAAAAAAGAAATTTGGCTCTGGAGCAATGGTTCATATACAGAGTTCTTACTGGTTTTACAGATGACCAGGGTTTGGTTCTCTGCACTCAAATTACAACTCATAATTGCCTGTAACTCTAGTTTCAGGGGATCCAATACCCTTATACCCAGGTGCACAAAACATTTTTTTAAATGTATACTCATTGACTAATAGGATTATTATAGTGCGTGTTAGTGGTGAAAAGTACTTAAACTTAATCATAAGAGTTGTTAAAAACGCCGGGCAGTGGTCGCCCACACCTTTAATCCCAGCACTTGGGAGGCAGAGGCAGGTGGATTTCTGAGTTCGAGGCCAGCCAGGTCTACAGAGTGAGTTCCAGGACAGCCAGGGCTTCACAGAGAAACCCTGTCTTGAAAAACCAAAAAAAAAAAAAAAAAAGAGTTGTTAAAATACTAGTTATTAACCTTAAACTAAGCATTTAAGTTTAATATGGAATTACCCTTTGTTGAATTTAAAAATGAGTGCAATAGAGTTCAGAGCTAGGTGTTTGCCTACTATGAATGAAGCCCACAATAACAAAAATACTTTTACCAAATCATTATTACATTTTTTTAATGTTTATAGAATCTTTTTCGACAACAACAAAAGATTTTTCAGCAGTCTAGAATTGTTCAGAGCCAGAGAATGAAAGCAATCAAACAGCTACACGAGCAGTTCATAAAGGTGAGTTATATATAGTAACATATGTTTTTGTTTGAAACAGGACTCACTGTATTGCCTGGCTTACCTGGAACGTGCTATGTAAACTAGGCTGGCTTCAAACTCAGAGATTTTTTGCCTTTTCTTCCCAAGTGCTGGTGTTAAAGGTGTGTGCCACCACACCCAGCTAATTTATGTTCTTTTTAAATATTGTATATGAGTGTTTTTATATGTATGTCTGTACACCATGTACATGCCTACTGCCCTCAGAGGTCAGAAAAGGGTAGTAGATCCTTTAAAACAAAAGTTACAGATGGTCGTGACCTGCCATGTGGGTGCTAGGAATCAAACTTAAGTCTTCTATAAGAACAAGTATTCTTAACCACTAAACCATCTCCTGCCTCTAACATATGTTCTTATAAACCATAATTTAAGGGTTGTTTTGCAAATTCATTGGAAATATGTTTTAATTTTTAAAATTTCTGTTTTGAATTGTTTGTGATCAAAGTGATAAATATGTCTGTAAAATTCTAATGTCCTGTTAAGATTATTCAAGACAGGAAATGGCAAAGTAGGAATTTTACCTTAACAAGTTCTTATACATTAAGTCCATATTTTATTAAATAATAACACTTTTTAGTCATTGTGCTCTTTAATTGAAAATAGTAAGTCTAAGTCTATAAGTTATTTCTACAGTCTTTTATACATGTATTCCTAATGTATTTTCAATAGGAAGCACCCACTAGAATTATTTCCTTATTTTCAAATGTATTATAGGTCTTTTCTGGCATATTAGCTTTTAGAATTATTCCAGTGACCACAATGACTTTATATGCCAATTTATATATGAGGGATTATCCCAAAATTTAACACAGTTGAGGATTAAAACTTTGTAAGTTGAGAATTATCTCTTGACCCATATGCACACTAGAAAACAGAAAAAGTTAATTTTTAAATATTTCCAAGAGACCTTGTCAGCTTGTTCTAATGCTCCTTAAGAACAATTTAATTGATATGACTTGAGGAAGTACTTGAAAAGATTTCTTCTAATATTATCACTAAATGTTACCATTTTGGTAGAAACTTCAGTATAATTTTAACTCCTCTATATCTGGATTTTTGTTGTTTATTTTTTGAGAAGGGTTTCTCTGTGTAGTATTGGCTGACCTGGAACTTACTCTGTGGACTAGACTGACCTTGAATTTAGAGATCTGCCTGCCTCCTGAGTGCTTGGATTAAAGTCCTGCTTTCCATATCCTTTTTATCCTTTATAATATTGTTCTTAAATTCTTACTTCTACAGTGGTTCATTATTTCTTTAATTTCTGCTGTTTAATACATTTGTTCATTCTCTGCTTGTACTATTTCACTTTCTCATCACACTTTGTGCTATTAAAACTCTTAACTGATTTCTCTTTTCTTCAATCTATTCTTTGACTCTGCCCTAAATAAAATATTTCCTTCCTGAAAACATGCCTGTAGTCGTCCCTTCTAAATTTTTAGTTGAACAAACTATACATGTACATTACTCCAAACTTTCTACATAATTGCTTTCTCTGAATCCACAGACTTATGTATTTCCATGCTTTGGTTATACTATTCTTCTAGAATATTTTAAGCTCCCCTTTAATTAATGAAATAGTATACTTTTGGTTAACTAAACAGGAATTGTTCATATGTTCCACTAGATAGCTACAGGAGTTGCATTTCCATTCTTATAAAATTATGTTGTTTATATAATTTTTCTGATTGGAAAAAAAGAAAACACTCATGTTTCAATATTTTTTTAGTTCTCCACAGAACAGTATTTTCTATATAATAGTATACTGTATATTTGGTAAATGAGTACTAAATTTTTAAAAACTTTTAAGCCAGGTGTTATGGCACATTCTTCTAAGGCTGAGGCAGGATTAGGAAGTTTGAGGAGAGCCTTGCCTGTATTATGAGACCTTGTCTTGAAAAACAAAATACTAGGGCAGAGTTCAATCTATGGGACCCATATGCTAGAAGGAGAGAACCCAGTACCCACAAGTTGTCCACTAAATGAATGAAAAATGTAATAATTTTTAAAAATATCTAATAATTCTTTTCTTATAACTTGACTTTATACTATATTTTATTCCCTTTTGTGAATTTAATTATATTTGTGAATTTAAGTCACACTGACTCTTAGTCACAATAAGTAGATTATACACAGATGTCTTAAGAAACTTACTAGAAAATTTTTAAATTGTATATACGGATAGACCTTGTAGTCTTTCTAGATTTTATTTTCTTATTCTTTTGAGACAAAAATCCTACATTGCCTAGACTACAAGTTTGCAATTCTCCCATCTTGTTTAGCTCCCTTCCCCATTTTCTTTTTTATCACCTTGACCTTAGTTCATTAAACTATTGTTTTGGGCAAGGGTGTTACTTTATTTGGTTAATGTGTGATGTATTTACTTGTTTATAGTGGGAGATTTGGTCTATATGAGTTGCTTAGAATGTTGGGATAAATAGTGAACATTTTCTAAATAATGAAAATATTTTTACTTGTAAAAGATTTTATAATTTAGAACTTCTGGTTGAAAGTTACAGTTTATACATAAAGTGGCCTTTTTTTGTGTTTTAGAATTTGGAAGATGTAGAGAAGAATAATGATAATCTATTCACTGGCACACAAAGTGAACTTAAAAAAGAAATGGCTATGTTGCAAAAAAAAGTTATGATGGAAACTGTAAGTTCTATTTTATATTGCAAAGATATGGATTAATGGAGGCACTGAAATGTTTTATTTGCTGAAAATTTTATAACATTTAACTAAAAATTAAACATGTTTCATATCTCCTTTCATGAAACAGCAGCAGCAAGAGATGGCAAATGTTCGAAAGTCTCTTCAATCCATGTTATTCTGATGAGTCTTTGAAGAAAGAACTTGAACCTATGTAATATGATACAATTAAAACATTAGCTAAGAGGCATGCCTTTAGTAATTATAGTTTAAACTATAACATCCAAAATCATTAGCTTGTTTAAGTGGAAGATTTTTGTTCCTGTTAACTTCTAAATAAACCTAAACAACTATGTAAGTAGCAGTTATTACAATGTATCAAGCTTTCAGGGTTTTTTTTTTTTGTTGTTGTTGTTTTAATAGTTGTTTTCTCCACTATTGTGTCAATAAAGATGGTTTAAATTTACGTTTTGGTTTCAGTGTATCTTTTAACAGCCCCAAGGTACAAAGTTCCAAGTATAGATGGTTCTGGGTTTTTTGTTTGTTTGTTTGTTTGTTTCTAAGAGTTGAACCCTCTTGCCCAGATTAGTCTCAAACTTTTAGGAGTAAGAGATCTTTATACCTCAGCCTCCCAAGTAGCAGGAACAAATGCATGCTACCACTCACAGCTTACACTGTTCTCCTTTAAGGAAAAAAAAACCCTACAGAAACTGTTTTGTGTGTACATCTTTATATGCTTGCTAAAATAATAGACTGCTAATTCTAAAAGAATCTATTCTATAGTTTATTAAAAGAAGCTTGTGTCTTAGAATAAATTATAAATGCTAAAATAATTAAAACACCTGAAAAGATTTCTAAATATTGGTTTTAATCCATAGATTTATATTTCATTTCTGCAGGTTCATCGAGATACTATTTAATTGCCTAGTCTATACGTAAATGACACATGCCCCTAGTAATGATTAAGAGCATTATCATAAACACAACTAAAGTTATTTGTTGTTTAAGTACTTCATATGTCTTCAAATATGAATTTCCTAGGTATCTTTTCCATTGTAATGTTCAGTAAATATACTGAAGCTTAATTTCACATTTTCTAAACTTGAATTTTTAATTTCAAAAATAGGCATTTATACAGAGAAACTTATAAAAATAATTTCATAAATGTTGAGTTGTTTCAACATCTCTTTAAAGTCACTTGAGCTTTCTAGTGTTGCTGAAACTGCATTCAATGAATCAGTCAGAATAACAAAACATACCCATTAGAAGGAAAACTATCTTTTTAAATTTTGTTCTATAACCCACCTTTTAAAGATTTTAGACAAGTCTATATAATACTCTTTTTAATATCTAGGAAGAAATTACCCTTCTACCATTAGCTTTGACATTAAAAGGATAGTCCAATTCTTTAATTCCTATTTATTTGAGGTGGGTGGGGTGGGCATTGCTAGTAGATCAAGCCAGGGCCTCACCCATGCTAAGCATTCACTCTTCCACTTACCTATGGCTGCAACATGGAATATAAACCTTCAGTATCGTTCACACTTTTAAGATCTTTGAGAATCTTACCCAGAAGTTAGAGATACAAAGTAAAAACTTCAGAGTGTTTTCTCTGTATTCACATATTTTTACCTTTTGAGAAACATAACACTTTTTCAAATCTCCTTTTCTTGCTTGGAACACTTAAAATACGTGTTTACACTATTTGTCTGATTCTTTCATTATAAGGTATATAGCCTATGGAAATTTAGTATGAAATTAGAAATAAGGTCAGATGGGTCATAAGGTCTGAAGCGTGTTAAGATAATTGTGGTATTTATGAAGAATCTTAATGTATTTTAAACTGAGAATAGAAAAGATAATCAGTACCTAATTTACCTAGTGTTGAATATTGACACTTGTTTTTTTTTACCCTTTACACCTTTTTGTCATTTTTCCAAGTTACCAGTTTCCTATCAATTATTTGAGCTATGTTTTTGTCTTTCTTTGGTGGCTTAAGGTTCATTTTTTCCCCATAGAAATAAATTATATACTTGGACTGTTTAAGGCACAAGTTACCCTCAAAGATTCATGTTACGCTGAGTTAGTACAACAGAATTCCACAACCATTGTTTTAAGTTCTAGATAGTATACTAAAATATATTTGTAACTAGCATACCTCTTTTGAACAATGGTTAGTACATACAAATATCTCAGTATATCACTTGACTCAATTATAGTATTATCATTAGATACTTAGTATTATGAACTCACTTTTCAAGTTTTATCAATCAAATGTTACTGGCAAGATGGCTAGAAGTTCTTTTAAGTTCTGAATATTTGTGTAATCCCTTGGCAATCAAAACCCCAAGTCTGATAGGTGTTTTGTAGATGTAGTGCTATTTAGACTTATTGGGGTACAATTTCTTATTGCCCTTAATATTTAAATTTATTTTTTCTTGTTTCTAATGCATATATTGATAATGTCTGTGATAATATAAGTCAATGACAAGGGTTCATTACTGAAATAGACATAATGGAAGCTATAGATTTATGTTTTATATTTAAACATAACCTTATAGATAGTATACTAGCCTCCTGCATAGAGGGTATCCTTCATACATAGGTTCCCCTAACTGCTTCTCCTCTTTTCCTTGGGCTACTAGTCAGTCAATATGCTTGTGAACCTGTTCAGGTGCTTGTTGACATGAAGTCTTGAAGATATTTAGATGAAGGTGTCTTGAAATTTGCAGGCACAAAGAACTAAAGTATAGCATCATATCAAATGAAGAAATGACCTTTGAAAGCAAAACAGAAAATATAAAATGGGTTATGATTCATCTTTTCTAAATATACAATTAAGTTTCTATTAACCCCAAATTCCCATCTCAAATGTCCTTAAAATTCCTAGCTAAAAATACTGTATTTTAGAGTGCATACTTTCCATGTTCTTGTTTTGTTTTTGTTTTTTTAAAATAGGGTCTGGGCTATATAGTCCTGGTTGGCCTTTTGACTTTGTAGCCCAGGCTGGCCTTTAACTCATGTCACTCCTCTTACCTCAGTTTCCCAAATGCTGGAGTTACAAGTATGTGCCACAATGTACAGATATTCTGGGTGTTTATAGAAATTGAAGCATAGAGGTAAAAGGACTACAGTACAAATGCTCGAAAGTATTCTGACTCCACATTCTACCAGCTTTCTGCCATTGAATGAAGCCACGAACTTCCTGCCAGAAGGGACTGTTCACATATTTTTAGTCCTTTGACATTAAGAGACTTAAAAGGCCTAGAAAAGAGACTGTAGTTGAGGGAAGCATACATAAAATTCTGTTATATTTAAAAATTAAAGGATAATGTGTGAGATTAAGTCAAATACTTAAGAAAAAAGCTCAGAAAAAGCTTCTATGATTGATGGCAATCATAGATGCCTCAATAGAAAGAGAAGCTCGCCAGGATGTTAGCATTCATTTCCTGAAGGAGCAGAGGCAAGCTCCCACACCCAAGAATATATATGGGCAGTAGAAATGGGATTTGTGATTCTTTTTTAAAAGGACGTGAGTTAGGAGGGGTGTTTGTTAGAAAGGTGAGGATGGCCCTGGGAAGAATTAGGACTATTGATGAATATAATCAAAATACATCATATGTGTGTATGAAATTCTCAAAAATTTCCTTTTAAAAAATCCTTACATCAAATTCTCAAGGTATCTTGAGTTGTTTTCCATTAGATTGTTTTCCACAAATTTGATGTTTAATTTAGGTTGTTTTGAAGCCATAAAAATAGAAGATTAAAAGAAATTAGTTATCACTTTTCAGAATATTGCTTAGAAACATTCACTGCTCACCAGAAAGAATTAAAAAATATCACAGGGCTAGAGATAGGGCTCAGTGGTTAAGAGCACTGACTGCTCTTCCAGAGGTCCTGAGTTCAATTGCCAGCAACCACATGGTGGCTCACAACCATCTGTAATGGGATCTGATGCCCTCTTCTAGTGTGTCTGAAGATAGTTACAGTGTACTCAGATACATTAAATAAATAATATTAAAAAATAATTTCTTTGAAAAGATGAATATCACCACTGAAAATAATAGAAAACTAAATGAAATATCAATTAATGGTAGGCTATTAATTTACTCCAAGAAGTTTAATGTGTAACCTATTGAAGAGTCATTAAATCCCAGGGCTTATGCACAGAACAGAGAACAGATTTTAAAAATACCCAAGTCTAGCAAATGGATGGATAATGTAAACTAGCAAGAGATTTGCTGCAGACTCTAAACATCCACATATATTACTAGCAATTTGATAAAAGTTAGTGAGAGAAATATATGAGCCGTAGATAGGGAAAATATAGTAAAATTATCTTAACCACGTAAAACTGAGTACCAATCATAAAGATCTTAATACTATAAAAATTTATATATATATGTTTATAATATATATATAAATATAAAGTAAAAGTAAGAAAGTACTTACCATTGCTATCCATAGAACAATATATTCATCTATAAAATTATTAAAGTATTGGTCTAAAAATAAAAGACCTGGCCCAATAAAGACAGTGTCTTGAAGATATAGTTCACTTTTCGTCATGTGAGCTATCTATAAAAAAAGCAAATAAAGTAATTTCACTATAAGTTTCAAATATTTTTGCTCTAAATTTTAGGACACAAGACATTAATTCACTATAAAGACAATTATATTTTATTTCATATTTGATAAAGGAATACTTAATATTAATCTTATTCATAAAAGGTTATTCTAACTTCACACCGGTCAAACACGAAGAGTCCTCATTTTTAGAAATCGCCAAATAACCCTATTAAGAAATGGGGTACAGAGCTAAACAAAGAATTCTCAACTGAGAAATACCGAATGACTGAGAAGCACCTAAAGAAATGCTCAACATCCTTAGACATCAGGGAAATGTAAATCAAAACAATCCTGAGATTTCACCTCACACCAGTCAGAATGGCTAAGATCAAAAACTCAGGAGACAGCAGGTGTTGGCAAGGGTGTGGAGAAAGAGGAACACTCCTCCACTGCTGGTGGGATTGCAAGCTGGTACAACCACTCTGGAAATCAGTTTGGTGGTTCCTCAGAAAACTGGGCATAATACTACCAGAGGACGCTGCTATACCACTCCTGGGCACATACCCAGAGGGTTTTCCAACATGTAATAAGGACACATGCTCCACTATGTTCATAGCAGCCCTATTTATAATAGCCAGAATCTGGAAAGAACCCAGATGTCCCTCAATGAAGGAATGGATACAGAAAATGTGGTAAATATACACAATGGAGTACTATTCAGCTATTAAAAACAATGAATTAATGAAATTCTTAAACAAATGGATGGAACTGGAAAATATCATCCTGAGTGAGGTAACCCAATCACAAAAGAACACACATGGCAGGCACTCACTGATAAGTGGATATTAACCCAGAAGCTTGGAATACCCTAGACACATTTCACATATCAAATGATGCCCAAGAAGAAGGATGAACGAAGTATGGATACTTGGGTCCTTTGTAGGAAGGGGAACAAAATACCCACAGAAGGAGATACAGAGACAAAGGGTGGAGCACAGTCTGAGGGAAAGACATCCAGAGACTGCCCCAGCCAGGGACCCATATATAGTTACAAAACCCAGACACTATTATCGATGCCCACAAGTACTTGGTGACTGGAGCCGGATATAGCTGTTACCTGGGAGGCTCTGCTAGTGCATGAGAAATACAGAGGGGGACACTCTCAGCCAGCCATTGAACTGAGCACAGGTTCCCCAATGGAGATGTTAGATAAAGGACCCAAAGATCTGAAGGGGTTTGTAGCGCCACAGGAGGAACAACAATATTAGTCACCCAGTACTCCCAGAGCTCCCAGGGACAAAACCATCAACCAAAGAGTACCCATGGCTCGACACATAGGCAGCAGAGGATGGTCTTGTTAGACACCAAAGGGAGGAGAGGCCCTTGGTCCTGGAAAGACTTGATGCCATAGTGTAGAGGAATACCAGGACAGGGAAGTGGGGGAGGGTTGACTGGGGAAGGGGAGATGGCTTATGGGATTTTCAGGGGAGGGGAGAACCATGAAAGGGGACAACATTTGAAATGTAAATAAAGAATGTATCTAATATAAAAAAAAAGCAAATAAAATAATTTCACTATAAGTTTTAAATATTTTTGCTCTAAATTTTAGGACATAAGACATTAATTCACTATTAAGACAATTATATTTCATTTCATATTTGATAAAGGAATACTTAATATTAATCTTATTCATAAAAGGATAACTTATTAAAAGTTCTATTCTTTAAGCACCTTGATATCAGAAAGTTACACTTGACTATTATTGAAAAAGGAATTGAATATACTATTAACTCACAGTTTTACCTGGAACACAAACAGCTATTTGCTATGTTGCTGAGGAAACCCAACAGATTGTGGTTGAAGACTATAATATGAATCTTTTATAAAACAACTTCTTTGTTTTTATGGTTTCAAAGCTTTATTATAGAAAAGTAGAAAAAAGAAAAGAGAAGAGTAAAGAGAAAAGAAAAGATAGGGGGTGAGAGCTGGCCACGTGGAAAGAGGGGAAAAGAATGATAAAAGAATTTCTTACCACCAATTTTTGTGCAACTTTAGCAAAGACACATCCAAACATTAAAGTATAAAGGCAAGGGTGTTTTTCAAACACATTTGTTGCAGACTTTTTATAGATCATTATTGCCAATATAATAATTAATCCTATGTGGAGTCCAGGTGACAAGACACTGGTGCCCTGAGAGATAAAAGGAAAACAATTACCACTTGTTATCAAAAGATAATATAAAGTATGACTGATAGTAAATGTATAAGACCTATGAATACAGAAAAATTATATATAACAACATACCATAGTGTTTTGCATGCATGTGCGCGTGCACACACACACACACACACCATGTTGAAAAGCCCCAGTAAATCATCATAATGTGTTTTCACTTTCATTTCTTGGGCATTTTAATCTTATTTTTAGTAAAGACAAGACCATGATTTTTTGGGAATATATTCTTTGTGAAGCAGAGGAAACAATCAACTCTGGGACAAACCATAATCACACAAGGCCATGGTCATGATCGTGGGAGCTTGGAAGAGGGCCAGGATTGCGATGGGCCAGTCCCACGAGATTAATCACTAAAGCAACCTGTCAAATAGAGACTTCTTTCTAGCAAGGTGTAAATGAGACAGAAGGTCAAGAATTCTTAAACTGTTTCAAGTCTTGGTAGCTGGATTGTACCCTTTTGTGGTACAGTCAAACCCAGTCTTGGAAATAGGGGTGCCATTGCTGCATGCCAAGCAGCTATTTGAAAGCTGCTGTTAATACAGTATGGAAGATCTGGATTACAAGACTCTTTAAGACAATTTAGGTATTTCATACTGTCTAAACTGTCATTTTTTACACAGAGCAGCAGATACAGTGAATGTTAACTCTTCATATAAAATAAATTTTTCTAAGTGTTCATTGTGTAATAGTAGCTTCTGGTCTAGTGGGTTATTATAGGGGCTGGTAATCTATGATTATTTCTGAGTATGAAGCACCAACCCCAGCAATGGGACACTTGGTGGCTACAGGAGGCAAGGTCTTTCAGCCAACAAGATACTCTTGTGGAGGAGAGGAAGAGGGCTTCAATCAAAAGGGACTATTCTGCAGAATTATCCACTGACCCTTTGCTTTCTATGTCCTGGGGAAGGAGAGGCTATTCTCAGGCTAGAGGTAGCAAGATTTATACAGTCCTAGAAGGTTTAACAGTACCTGCTCTCTAGGAGAATAGGCAGGAGAAAGAATATTGCAAACTTTTTTTTTTTTTGAGACAGGGTCTCATGTGGCCCAAATTAGCCTCAAATTCACTGTCACTCAACCTTGATCCTCCTGCTACCACATATCAAATGCTGGTATTATAACATGTGCCACCAAGCCTGACTTTGAACATCTATTTTGTGCAAACAACTAGAGAATAAAGAATATAGCTTGTATATGGCCTAATTCAAACTTTCTCAGAATCCTTGGGTTATACAGAATATGATATGGCACAACAGATATTGATTCAAATTTTATATATACATGTTCTAACAAGGAACAAAATTGACAATTAGATTTTCTATATCAACTTTTACTAAGTCAAAGGCCATTAATACTTAAGTCTGTCAATGAATTTTTGTGAAAGTGTTAAAATAAAACTTGTTAACTACAAAATATGAGAATCATTGATTAGGAAGGGCTCAATTTAACTGTGGTTTCTTTCTACATATAAGCATATATTCTAGGTCATTAAACTTTCTTCAGTGTAAATCAACTCTTATCCTAAACAAAATGTTGAAATTCCCTTAGCATTGAGACTTACTAATTCCATAACCACCACATTCATTAAAACAATCTAATTCTTTAAAGTTTATGTTTTAAGCTAGAACTACCTACAAATTATAGCCAGAACTATATAAAGAGACTCTAATATTATTATAAAGTAATAATATTAAGTAACAGTACTTTGCATGTTTTATATATTATGCTCTTCTCTTTAACTCAGTTTTAAAAATCTGCAGCAATCCCAGTGTTTGGGAGGATCAGGCACGGGAATATAAGGTCAGCTTGAGCTATATAATTAGATCCTAGTTTGTTTTCTTCTTGAAAATCCACCTTTGTCAGTTAGAAATTACTTCCTAGCTTGAGTTTCGCTTAATTCATATTTCAAACAATATTCTCTATGTGGATATTTAACCTTACTAAATCTAATTTTCTTTATTGAATTTTATTATGTTCCTGTTGCTGTTCTATTTTATTACCCATGGTCAAACAATATTTATTTTCAAGTCCCTAAAGCACAGTATTATACTAAGCAGAAAAAACCCTCAAAAATAGTTTTTTTAAAAGTAGGTGAGAACCTGCATATCTAAATAAATTTCATAATTTGTTTTTTTTTTATAATTTGCTTTTGAATTATAAATGGCACCTTAAAATGTTGAAACTTTATTAATTGTGGAAGATTTTTGAAACTATCCTGAGAGAGCCAGTTTATAAGTTATTTGGGAAGATGAGAATTCTTGTAACTAAAAATACTCTATCTTCTGTTTATTACTCTTGGTAATTAAATCTTATTCTACCTGGGTATGGTAAATTTGAAACTGGCCTGGTCTATATAGCAAGTTTCAGGGCTCTCAGATCTACTGAGAGAAACCCTGTCTCCCTAAAACAAACAAGAAAACAAAACCTAAAATTAAACCTTGTTTTAAATCAATCAACCCTAAAAGGACAGACATGTTGAGTCATAGAACCAAGGAAACTGGAGAACGCTACAGTTTAAAGTCATTCTTGAAAGCCATTCTAACAGTTTTGCAAAAACTAGCATCAGTTGAGCAAGTACTACTCTCTTATGGCCAACTATCTTGAAGATAAGAGACTTTAAAAATGTAGATATCGAAAGTGTCAGAAACTGTCTTCTTTTGACTTAAAAGTCCTGATTTTTTTAAAACCAATATGAATAAATCTACAAATTATGCTCACATAAGCAAAGTAGAAAGAACACAAAACCTTCAGAATTGATCCAGAACTAATGCTCCACTCTCCTTGTTCCTGTTTTGGTCCAGGCACAAAATGAAAGCAAACAGACAGCACTTACTAATGGTTACTAGGTGCAATTATAAAACACTAAAAGAAAGTAGAATGTATGTGTTAAGTCTAAACTGTTTTTAAAAAACAAACTCTTCAAGATAATTGCTTTCTTTCTCCATTCTTGAGTTTTAGGGTATTTGACTATCTTTTTATATAGTGAAAATTTATTACGTATTACTATTCAAAGATGACGAAAGTATTGTCTTACTGCAATAGTAGATCCATTCTTGCCAACACCACCATGGAGGATCACATGGAAATAATTTGAACAGGAAAATATTAATCCACCTACAACTCCAAGAACCGGAAAGATCTTCAGTTTTATTTCTAGAATAGGTATCTTTGGGAGGAAACAAGCAAGCCGTTAATAGACTAGAATTTCTCTTCCTATTAAATAGAAAGAAACATGATGTGATTGCGTACAAAGGGCTACCCTTTCCACAAAACCAAACCTGAGCTTCTGCAACACAGACAGGAGCTTTTCTGAGACTGCTCTACTAACTGAAAAATGAGTCCACCAAATCACTTCAGTTCATTTATAGGATTATAGTCAAATAGTCAATTCCCCGAGCCCGAATCTGATTTAACATGAGAAAGCATACTTCACCGGAACTTAGCAGCTTCTGAACAGAAGCATCACAGAAAAGGCAGGCACCACGGTCTGCACTGTACATGTGATGAATACCACGTGTGTGCATGCAAAAAGACTGTGCGGCTAAGACCCAGGATTAAACCTCTAGCAATATATTTACCTGTTGATCAACTGTTGTTCAAGACAACTTCCAAAGGCAGCAAAGGATTTAAAAACAGTAATAATGAATTGCTGGACGCTATAGGCTATTAGACTTTGAAAATAGACTTTGAGAAATGATGCCCAAATTTATAGAAACTAGAGGATAACACTAAATGTAGAAAACCATAAGTATCATAGTGTGAGATTTTTTTCCCATGTTATTACTGAACACTCTAAATGAAACAAGTTTAAGATTCAATTGCAAATTGAAGACAAGTGTACCTGACTTAATGACTAGAACTGTCAACTGCTTCTTGGTTCGCATTCAGCAGCCAGTAGACTCAGGTCAGTGGTAGAATGTCTTGGATTCTATTGTTCATATGGGAAGGCGTGGGAATGCCTTGGGGAATGCAGGGCTACTTGAAAGTATGCTAAAAGCCTGTTTTTGACCTTATGGGTATGAAGAATAACTGAGAATCTGAAATAGGTAAGTGCCACAGGAAAATTTTTCATTAAAGTAAGATTTGATTTCTAAAAACGTGTATGTCTATGTGTTTGATGCATATGCATTGAGGCAGAAGATATTTAGGGATAAATTTCAAATATATTTTACTAGTTCTATTAAAATATTTATAATTTCAGCATATTTTTTATCAAAGGGAGATTTTCTTCTATGTGATAAAACATTATTACAAAAGTAAATGTCATATAAAGATAGCATACAGAATATTAATATTATTAAATAAAAAAAAAGGCTTATAAAAGAGAGTGACTGTTAAATATGACTCCAAGGATTTCTAAAGACAGGCAACAATCTAGTATTGTCCTGTGCACATAAAAAGCATTTAAATGTAAATTTGAATATTTAGATTTACCGTATAGTCCCACATTGTTGCTCCTCCAAATGTAGACAACATAAAGACGATCACTAAAGCTACCTGGATCTCAGTTACATCCACCCTACAGAGGAAAAACAAAGAGGAATGAGTGTTTGTAAACAAAGGTCTTGAACATGAAAGTGAGTTATAACATGCTCTGTGACACAGATGCGAATAAACCACACAGACCTGGTTGTTTCTTAACATTTATGCCTTTATACACCTCACTGAATTCTGCATCAGCTGACTATGCTGGGTGGAAAAGAACAACATTTGTTCTCATACAGGTGAAGATCAGCATAGGCAGAGAAAACTTAATATATTGCATGTACAAATTGCAAGAAGTTACTCAAATTACAGAAACAAGAAATTTTTTGAGCTTTTTTTATTCACTTATATCCCAACCACAGCCCCCTCCCTCCTCTCTTTCCAATCCCACCCTTACAAATCCATCCCCCCATTACTCCCTCCTATTCTCCCTGGAGAGGACACCAAGATACCTTGGTGTACCACCCAGACATTTATTTTCTATTGATGTATTTCTGTGGTTTAAACTTCTCAAAAGAATTATGTGCTATTCTTTAAAAAAAAATCACAAAACACTCATAATAATACATAAGTAATCATATGCCTTATGTCAAATTGTTTATTATTGTTGTTGTTGATTACTATTATTGGTGTGTATGGTATGTGAATGCAGGATCATGTGAAAGTTACACGGCAACCTAAGGTGTTGGGCTTCATTTTGCATCTTCTTTGAATCTAGTCTCTTTGTCATTTGCTGCGCACATGCTAGGCTGGCCAACCTGAAAATATCTGTGGATTTTCCTGTTTCCACCTCCCATCTTGGCAGGGAAGCACTGTGGTTGTAGATATCTGCTGCTGCACCTGGCTTTATGTGAGGCCTAGGGATTTGAACTCAGGCTCTGTGACTGTATAGCAAGCACTTTAACCACTGAGCCTCTCCTGCAGTCCCAATGCAAATAATTATTCTTTCTCCTCTTCTTCTTACTATTATTATTATTATTATTATTATTATTATTTTTCTTCCTTCCTTCTTTTTCCTCCTCCTCTTCTTCTTGGTGATCAATGTTCACTTTTTTATTACATTTTTAATACACTTATTTAGTGAATGAGTGTGTGTGTGTGTGTGCATGTGTGTGTGTGCGTGTGCGTGTGTGTGTGTGTCTGTGTGTGTGTGTGTGTGTGTTTGTGTGCATGTGTGTGTGTGCGTGTGCGTGTGTGTGTGTGTCTGTGTGTGTGTGTCTACCTATCTACCTATCTACTTACCTACTACCTGTATGGGCGTTTTGCCTTCATGTATATAACATGTACCATATATTTGTCTAGTGTCCACAGAGGCCAGAAGAGGGTAACACAGCCCTTGGAATTAGAATTACAAACAGTCGTGAACTGCCAAGTGGGTGCTAAAAAATCAAACCTGAGTCCTTTGGAAGAGCTGCTAGTGCTCTTAACTGCTGAGCCATCTCTCCAGACTCACCTAAGGCAAGTTCTTCACCATTTAAGTTCATGTCATGAATGAAGTAGAGAGAATTTTAACAGCTTTCCTTATTAAATTACCAATGCCATAACTTTTTGGTTTCTACAGATATTTTGTTGCTTCATATATAGACAAGTTTAAATTTCTCTCAAACAAAGGCACGAATCAAGCAACATAAGTCCCCCTAGCTTATGCTCCTCGTAAATTGTAAAACTCTTCTGTTTTGATCTAGAAGCTGGTGCACTGAAAAATCCATCTACACCGATAGTCTCTTCCTCTCCATATATGTGCCATTTAACTTACTGTAGTCTAGCTATTGACCCCATTATTCTCCTGAAATTGTTTCAATAAATGGCCTTTTTTTTTTTCAGTGCTGGGGACTGAATCCAGGTCCTTACACATGATAGGCAAGTGTTCTACCACTGATCCACATCCCAGAACGACTCAGTGGTTCAATTTCAGTGATTATCTTGTATAATCTGTTTGTAATGTTTAATTTGACCAAAAAAATCATTTTTAGCTAGGTATGATGACACATGCCTTTAATCCCAGCACTTAGCAGGGGCAATTGGATCTCTATGAGTATAAGGCCAGTCTTGTCTACACAGTAAATTTTAGGCCAGTCAGGGTCATATACATAATACTATCTAAGGATTTTTTTTTGTTTTTTTATTTAAATTTCTTCAACAACAACAAAAAATTCCTTACATTTAACATCACATTATTTTATGAGCCAAATAATGTTTAGGTACTGTATAGCCTTTTCTTTTATAATTGCTTGGTACAATAATAAAATAAAAATTATTTTATTTCTTCTATCCCAACTATCCTTATTTGAACTAATGAGTCTGAGCAGATCGGAAGAAAAAATTATTGTCAAATAATATAACTATAGAGGTTAGAAGAAAATACTATTGTCAAATAATGTAGCTATACATGCAGGATACCAAAACAGTTGTAGGAATGGCACTCACGGCTATTCTGATAAATCACAAGAATTTTAATTACTGAACACAGCTTTGACTCCATAGTATGAGCAGATGCCATTATAGATCATAAAAATGAATTTGGTTGCATCATAAAATGTAGAACTTAAGAAACATGCTTACCTTCCAAATCTCAACACTCCTGAGACGTAAGTCTGCCAGTGAGCACAATAAAACATGAACATCCCAACGAAAGAACAGAAAAACAACCAGTCAGGATGTGTTCCTAGGCGAACAGCAATGGAAGCGCCGATGGCCATAAATACTGAAAACCAAGTTTAGGAACAGTTAAGAAATAAAACCAAGTATTGAGTTAAGCTATTTAGAAATATGGTTTTAAGGAACATGATCCTGGCATTAAAATACAATATACTTTAAAAAAATGATGAATTCTCTTTACAATGCAAAATTCAACTTTTGTTTGTTTATATAGATTTACAGATGGGGGACAGAGGACTGCTTAAGAAAAAGATTAGCAACTTAGTGAGACCCTGGGTCAAGGAAAAAAGTCAAAGGACCTGGTAGACCTCAGCGGTAGACCAGTTGCCTAGCAGGCAGGGAGCTCTAGTTTCAACTAAGTCTCAAAACAAACAAGAGTAAAGATGCACTCAAGTATAGAGGTGGGTCAGACTGCTTTGATGAGGAAGGTGTGTTTCTGAGATCTGGACAGTTCATTTTATAGGCAGACTTCACGGAGGGAACAATTGCTCCTGAGTTAAAGAGCTCAAGGAGGGGGTCCAGGAATGGACTGTGGTTTTCATCTTTCCTGTCTTTATTCCTACTTTTCAGGATGTGGCATGGCGTGTCATGACTCATGACAGAAACAGACAATTTTCCAAGATTACTGATCTAGAGATCGAATTATGCTTAAGCAAAGGGAAGCAAGGGGTCATCTTGGCCCAAGCCAGGTTTAGGGTAAAGCTCTGTGGTTATAGCTGCCACTCTGAGGATACCCTGCGATTGCCTTCATGTTCTTTGCCTAGATGGCCCAGCCCATTACCCATCAAGAAAGTTTGTCCTTTTAACCTTAAGAAGTTGAAGAGGGACAAAGGTCCACTCTCTCTAACTACTTCCGGCTGACACTGCACTACTGCCCCTGTATACTAAGAAGGAAGATGATTTTAGCTGTCTGACCCAAGCTGGAAAGCTTGCAAGATCATTTTATCACAAAAGGAATTTTTGAATATACTTTTAAAACATGGTGGGCAAAACTGCTCCCAAATATCTATGTCTGCAGAACACTGACAACTTAAATAGCTCAGATTTGCCGTTGAAAAGCCAGAGAGGAAAAGCAAAACTTGATTAGTTTACCTGTGGAAAGAGAGTCACAGCCATGATCAAACAGTTCGCCTAGAGGAGAGCAGGAGTTTGTCCTTCTGGCTTGTTTCCCATCAATGGCATCCAGTGACTGGTAGATAAAGAGTCCCAGGGCACATAAAAGGTACGTCCAGTATGGGGCCTACAAAGAAATATGACCGATGAGAATAAGTGACAAGCTGACTTCTCTATGAAAGCACACTGTTAAGTCCACAGCGTCTCTAACATTCCTGTGATTATCAACGGCACTCGTATGACATTTTTCAGGAAGTTGTTGCTGTTAAGACTTTTGAGGCAAACAGCAGACCTGTCTGGGTCTGCTCATGATTGAGATTGGAGACTGGATTTACTCTCTCACCATGGCAAGGGACCTGAGATCTGAGAGAAGGAAACAGAGGCAAACCCCTTGGTTGCTTCTGCTGACTGTCACTTCCAGGTCACAACACAGGAATGGGGACATCATAAACGGAGCCCTTAATCTGTATTGAGAAAATGGAGGAAGCCAGAGTCTACACAGCAGAGAAGGCGGGAGGCAGATGTGCTAAGGGGAGCCTGGGTTGTAAAAAACTGCCTCCGAGTCTCTAAGAACTGACCAGTGCCGGAACAAGACAAGACTATAAACCAAGGCAAGGGAAAGAGGTCCCAGGAAGTGAAGGTCAAACGTTTCTCAGATCTCACCCAGAGCTGGGGAGAAGGCATGTTCCCAGCAGGCGCTGCAGAAAGACCTTGTGATGTGTGGGACACAGAATAGTTCTTAGAAGTGTACTACCCTGGAGTCATCAATATTAGCCCTGGACCAGGGACTTTCTAGATATCTCTAACGAAACCTAAAAGACAAACTTTAAGACAGCAATTCTCAACCCACTTAGGAGTCAAACGACCCTTTCACAGGGGTCGCCTAGGACAGATATTTACATTATGATTCATAGCAGTGGCAAAATTACAGTTATGAGGTAGCAAGGAAAATAACTTCATGGCCGAGGGGTCACCACACTATGAGGAGCTGCATTAAAAAGCTGCAGCATTAGGTAGGTTGAGGACCACTGGTTTAGAGGATCCGATTAATTCCCCACAACTTAACTGTAACTAACACAGAGCACATCTGGGGGGGGGGGGAATCCAAAATCCAAATCCACAAGGCACCCAATCAAAAATTAGCAATCACACAAAGCAGCAGAATGGGACCCAGAGGAGTAAACTCAATCAGTACAACGATACTCAAGAAACAATCGCAACAGCGGACCAGACGGTAAGGAAGTGACGACACGTTCGCTCCATATTTTTAAGAAGGTAGAGAAAAATTATAAAAGGGAAAATGGAAGAAAAGACTTCCAGAGAAACTCTAGAAGTGAAGAGTGTAGAATCTGCTCTATAAAACGCCTTGGGTGTGATTATTTCACATCGGATACTATGCAAGCAAAGATCAGTGAACTGCCAGACAGACTAGATGGAAACACTGCCCAGGCAGGAGGCTAAAAGTCCCCGGGCTCGGCACATCTGCCCCTGGGGAAACAGAAAAGCACGTACGTGCGTGCGTGCGTGCGTGCGTGCGTGCGTGCGTGCGTGCGTGCGTGCGTGCGTGCGTGCGTGCGTGCGTGCGTGCGTGTGTGTGTGTGTGTGTGTGCGTGTGTGTGTGCTTCAGAAAGAAGAGAGAGAGGCGAGTCAGAGACATGATGAGAAACAAAGACTGAAATAATTCCGCATCTTACAAAGTTTATAAGCCTACATATATGAGAAGCTCGACAATGTCCAGACAGAATAAATAGTGTTAAAACTAACCAAGGCAGCACTCAAGATGCCAAGACAGGAGGGTCAGGAATTCTAGGTTCATAGCAAGCTCTAGGCTAGCCTAGGCAACATTGCAAAACTCTATTTCATTCTCCTATATGTGCCCATGCACATACATACACGTGCCCGCACTCCAAGGCAAACGATAATAATAATAGGAAGAAGAGGAGGAGGAGGAGGAAGAGCAGAAGGAGGAAGAGGAACAACAACAACCCTGAGACAAAAGCATTTTAAAAACTAAAGAAAAAGACAGATTACATACGTTCCATACAGCGGCACAAAGACACGCGGCGGAGGAAGAGACCTGTGGTTATGATGTGCTCAACATTTTTCAGATAAACGTACAGCAGGGTTTATGTGGACCAGTGGGTTTGGAGGTTTCTGCTCACAGTAGCTTGGTTCCACTGTTTCTGGTCTTGGGGGTGGGGAGGAGCCTCGCCAGCAGGGAGCTTATGGTAGAGCAAAGCAGCTGACCACTGATCCAGTAGGAGGTCCATAAGGAGGAAGTGTCCAGGGACACACCCACTGGCTACTCCTCCCAATTAGGCTCACTTCGCAACCCTCCCCTCGGGATGAGTCAGTGCTTTATGTGGTGAGACCTCTCGGAGGCCCACCACCTGGCAACCAAGCTTGCTTGAGCCGTCAGGGGAATTTTAAAATTCAAGTCACATGCAGGCAGCCTAGAACTGTACACTCCGAGGAGGAAGAAGAAAGCAAAATTGTTAAAGAACTAGGATCTTAAAGGTTTGATGTGTGTTTGAGTTCCTGGCTCTGACATGGAATGACCAGGCGACCTTGGTTGGGCAAGTCCTTTAACCTCTGATTTTTTTTTTTTTTTTTTTTTGTTTTTGAGACAAGGTCTCATTGTATATCTAGGCTAGCTTTGAACATCCTGCCTCTGCCTTCCAGCTAGGACTGAGGGTGTGTAACCCTAAAATAATCTTGTTTTACCATGGATTGGATTACCTCACCTGTAGCGGGTGAATAGCAACGGCTTTATCTGATGAGAAAACTGTTATCGCTCTTCATACATAACCCGGCACATAGTCAGAGCCTAATAAACTTAGCTACTATCATTGTTTGCCCATTTTTTTGTGGCAAAAATACATTTTAAATATCAACCTGTTCATAGTTTATGGTGATTCCAACCATAGCCAATCAACCGAAACACCTATTCCTCAATCTTCTTATAGTAAACAGAACTTTGCTTTGGATAAACTATATAAAAATATTCAGAATTTGTTCCTCTTAGATGCCGACACCAGTGATTCCACTGCTGATTATTTTTGCTTTTACATTTTTAAGGGTTGTTTTCAAGACTGGGTCTCTCTACATTCCTGACTGGCCCAGGCACTCACAGGCTGGCCTTGATTGTGCTGTACTGAGAATTATTTACCTAAAAGGATTCTAAGTCACTTTTACTAAAAAGAAAAGCAGTGGACGACAGAAGTATTCTTAAAGAGCAGCAACCCGGGTCAAGTGATAGACTCGAACACTAAGCTGTCACACGTACTGTAAGATAGCCTGGGCAGGGGAACAACCGAGAAACCATCCCAAATACATAAAAGTGAGAACCAAAAACCCTCCTGAATTTAAAAAGATCTTGGGAGGTTTTACAAAGACCCGCTCTGTTCATCAGGACCCTCTAGTCCATGTTGTGCTTTAAGATGTCTAAAAGGACGGGCAATGCCATTTTTCCTCTTACCCTCTATTTTCTATAATTATTTACCCCCCAACCCCACGACAGGCTTCTGGCAATAAATTCTATCAAAGGATCCAGTGCTGAAAAGGCCCTGTATACAAGGGGAATTTTGACCGCATTTAGTCACTAGATTAGGATTCTAAATATCTTAGTGCTCTCTGGACTTCCATAGAAAGAAGACACTAATGATTTATTGGGCACAGGAATGAATGAAGCGGTAGCCTGGCCAGGAAGACACATGCACTTAAAGCCTTACTCTTCACTTGCACATTAAAGAAAAAGGGAGTTGTGGGGAGGGGCGTGGCAGCAGGGCACAGGAGAGGAGGTGGCACATTCCCAGCCACACCAACAATTCCACCTGCTCCTTGGAGTTTCCATCTCTAATCAAAACTCTCTAGACCAGGACTCCAAATGTCTCCCTGTTTCATTCATTTGTTCATTCTCTGTCTCTTTCTCTGTCTCTGTCTCTCTCTCTCTCTCACACTCACACTCACACACACACACTTTCATTTTCAGGTCTGAATTAATCAGAGTGAATAGGCTGGGCAATGGTGGGGCCTTGTCTTTCAGCCACACTGCTACACTCCCTAACCACCCCCCACCCCCCAGCACAGTGATTAAGGGAGCATGCGTTCAACACACATTGCCAAATTAACATAAAGGTGGCTATGCCCCATTAGAGGACTTGGGGCAAGTCCTTCATGCCCTCAAGGCTCCTCTGGCCACCTATCCCTCACCCCCAGCCCCCAGTCAGTCTTCTGAACAAAATAGCAGGAGCAGGGCTCTACCCAGAGTTTCATCCCAGCCCCATCTCAAATACCCCACTTCACTCTCCAGCTTCAACCCACCCAACAAAGTCCAGCGCCTGCGCTGATCATGACTCGATAGTTACTCCCTTTCTAAGCATTCCCTACATCCGGCAAGGCCCTGTGTCTTCTCCTCCAAGAATACACCTCTTTCTCCACCTGTGCCTCACCTAGAACGAGATCAAAGGACACGCCATACTGGGCGCCATACTCCACTCTGAAGCACACATTCTACAGACGTTTGCTTTCCAGGTGCAGTATGGTTCATGTTCATGAGATTGTTGGCATCTCAAACACAAACATTTAAGAAATACTATCGAAGGGCATAGGATCAGTGGAGCTGCAGGGACAGGAGTCTTCTGGCCACCATTTGCACTAGAGAGCTAGGCAGCTCCACAGCCTTCTGTGCACAGACCCTGCCAGAAGAGAGTGGGTCTCCCAGGAGTACAGACACAGGCTCACAGGCCCACAGGAGGGACAAGCTCCAGCCAGGGACAGCAAGACCAACTAACACCAGCAATAACCAGATGGCAAAAGGCAAGCACAAGAACCCTACCAACAGAAACCAAAGCTGCTTGGCAACATCAGAGCCCAGTTCTCCCACCACAGCAAGTCCCGGATACCCCAACAAAGCAAGAAGTTGGATCTAAAATTGTATTTCAGGATGCTGATAGAGGACTTCAAGAAGGACATAAATAACTCCCTTAAAGAAATACAGGAGAATATGGGTCAACAGATAAAAGCCCTTAAAGAGGAAACACAAAAATCCCTTAAAGAAATACGGGAGAACGTGGGTCAACAGGTAGAAGTCCTTAAAGGGGAAACACAAAAATTCCTTGAAGAATTACAGGAAAACACAAACAAACAAGTGAAGGAACTGAACAAAACCATCCAGGATCTAAAAATGGAAGTAGAAACAATGAAGAAATCTCAAAGGGAGACAACTCTGGAATTAGAAAAACTTGGAAAGAAACCAGGAGTCATAGATGCAAGCATGAACAACAGAATACAAGAGATAGAAGAAAGAATCTCAGGTGCTGAAGATAGCATAGAGGGCATTGAATCTACAGTCAAAGAAAATACAAAAGGCTTGTAACCCAAAACATCCAGGAAATCCAGGACACAATGAGAAGACCAAACCTAAGGATTATAGGTATAGAAGAGAGTGAAGATTTACAACTTAAAGGGCCAGTAAATATCTTCAACAAAATTATAGAAGAAAACTTCCCTAACCTAAAGAGATGCCCATGAACATACAAGAAGCCTACAGAAATACAAACAGACTGGATCAGAACAGAAAGTCCTCCCCGCACATAATAATCAAAAACCAAAATGCACTAAACAAAGAAAGAATATTAAAAGCAGTAAGGGAAAAAGGTCAAGTAACTTATAAAGGCAGACCTATCAGAATTACACCAGACTTCTCACCAGAAATGATGAAAACTAGAAGATCCTGGGTAGATCTCATACAGATCCTAAGAGAACACAAATGCCAACCCAAACTACTATATCCAGCAAAACTCTCAATTACCATAGACGGAGAAAACAAGATATTCCATGATAAAAACAAATTTACACAATATCTTTCCATAAATCCAGCCCTACAAAGGATAATAGATGGAAAACGCCAATACAAGGAGGGAAATACACCCTAGAAAAAGCAAGAAAGTAATCTTCTTCCAACAAACCCAAAAGAAATAACCATATAAGCATAAAAATAACATCAAAAATAACAGGAAGCAACAATCACTATTCCTTAATATCTCTTAACATCAATGGACTCAACTCCCCAATAAAAAGGCATAGACTAACAGAAGTATTTTTCATGTAAATCTTCAATTTTATCAAAAAATGTTTATAATTCCTCTTCCAATTAATTTAGTCATGTTTTTATGCCTACCATTTTATCTGTATAATTTTCCATTTAATAGTCAATTTTGACATGTTTTTCTATATATTTCTTCAATTTTATCAGAAATATTTTCCATGTAGATCTTCAGTTTTATCAGAAAATGTTTATAATTCCACTTTCAATCAATTTAGAAATATTTTTATGCCTACCATTTTATCTGAATAATTTTCCATGATAATCTTCAATTTTAACATGTTTTCTATATATTTTCTCAATTTTATCAAAAATATTTTCCATATAAATCTTCAAATTTATCAGAAAATGTTTATAATTCCACTTTTAATCAACTTAGAAATATTTTTATGCCTACCATATTATCTGTGTAATTTTCCATGATAATCTTCAATTTTAACATGTTATTCTATATTTTTCTACAATTTTATCAGAAAGATTTTCCATGTAAATCTTCAATTCTATTATAAAATGTTTCCACTTCCTTTTTCAATTAATTTAACAATGTTCTTTATGTCTACCATTTTACTCTTTAGTTTTCCATGAAAATTGTCAATTTTAACATGTTTTTCTTTTTCTTTTTTCAATTTTGTCAGAAATATTTTCCATGTAAATCTTCAATTTTATCAGAAAATGTTTTTACTTCCTTTTTCAATAAAAAAAAAAGAAAGAAAGAAAGAAATACTAACGAGGTATCTGTGACTTTGTAGCAATACTCTGTCTTCATGGGGCCATTTCCTTAGTTTGCAGTGACTTTGCAGCTGGCAGCAGTAAGTTACAACAGCATAACTCCAGAGTCCTCTAGTCAATGAAGACTGAACTCAGTAGAGGGGAAGAATATGTGAGTCATTCAGCTTATTGTTTCTTAAATAAACAGTCAACTGGCAACTTAGCTCTCTTCATTTTTAGTCATGTGTATGTGTGTCTGTCTGAGTGTATGGCACATGTGTCTGGATGTCTGTGAAAGACAGAGGTATCTAATCTCCTGGAGCTAGAGTCCCTGGGGGCTGTGAGCTACCTGACCTGGGTGCTGAGAGTCGAACTGGAGTCCTCTGGAAGTGAAATGCATGCTCTTCATCACCTCTCCAGCCTGTCAGTGGACATTTTTAAATCTGTAATTCAAATGAACAGAAACAAATGGCAGAAGGCTTTCTACCTCAAACCTGTCCTTAGAGATTTATAACCACATATCAGATGTTCTCAATGGTAACGTGACAGGCAACACCGCATTACCACAGTGACTTAGTCATGAAGGACTGGGTATTCGATCATGATACTCTACTTGGCTTCTCTTAAAATGGTATTTTTCCTTTTTTTCACTTATAAGCAATGGTTTAGCAATGATGATTAATTTCATAAGGTAAACGATAATCTAGAAAGGACATGTAGTGCTTTTAATATAAGAATTTGAGAGGTCTACAGCTATTGTTCACATTTGTAATATTTTTTAATTTGAAGAAAATCAGTTTAGTTTTTTCATTTTATTGTATGTATTGGAAGGAGCTCGCAAAGGTGACAGAAATAATCAGCCAGTGTAGACCAAAAGGTATTTTAATATTCAATGTATCTAGGTAAAAACAAGAGAAAAGAAAACCTTTTTCTTACACAGAAAGCCAGAGAGAGTAGTAAATCAGCTGGTTTTTATCTGAGTTTCATGGGGAAAGAAACCTCACAGATACCCAGATACTAGTACGTTAAGGATCCCGAAGAGATACGCCGGGCAGTGGTGGCGCACGCCTTTAATCCCAGCACTTGGGAGGCAGAGGCAGGTGGAGTTCTGAGTTCGAGGCCAGCCTGGTCTACAGAGTGAGTTCCAGGACAGCCAGGGCTACACAGAGAAACCCTGTCTCAAGAGAAAAAAAAAAAAGGATGCCAAAGAAAAGTGCACTCAATCTGCTTCATCAGAAAACAAACAAACAAAACACTTAAAGAAGACTTCTCTTGGCCACCCGCGTTAACAATGAGTATTAACTAGTAGCTTCATGTGCCATTTAGGTTCCGGAAAAGCATTAGAGAGAATAGACTATAAGACACTCTGTGTCTAAAGTTGGCCCTTTAAATCCCATACATGGTGCGCACAAAGCAGAAGTCAGCAAAGTGAGAAAAAACCAAGAATGTCATGTACACAGAATGGACTCCTCTGTGGAACTTCAGCCAGGAAGAAAACGACTTCCCAACGGCTCAGATGACTTGACTCATTGAGGGCCGACCACCTCTCATCCATACACAGTAAGGACTGAGAGCAGGGCGAGGGGGTTGTCGGTGCCTGTAAGGCCTTCCAGAGCAGGTAACACTGAGCCGGACAGAATGAGGCTCTTCAAAAGCCTACTGCTGGCTGGAGAAACAAGAAGACAAAAGGAGGAACTGAGGTAGACGAGGGATTTCCTAGGAATGAGGGCCCTGGGTTATAGAGTAACTGGGTAATTGTTGTCACTGGCTGTGCATGGTCCCAAGCAGGTTCAGAGTACAGCAGTGGGTCCTCAAGCAGGAGGCCCCAGAAGCTTCCACGCTCTAAGGAGGACATGTCAGAGAGTAAAGTACAGAGAAATAAGACTCCAGGAGCCCAAGAAGGCAGAGTTCTTTCCTAAACAGACACCCTTATCATAAAGCTAAATCTATATTACAAAACACCCCACTTATCAGTCATGTGGAGGGAGGTTAAACAGAAAGATACGAGGAACTGTAACCAGGCAGTGGTGGTGCACGCCTTTAACTCCAGCACTTGGGAGGCAGAGGCAAGTGGATTTCTGAGTTCGAGGCCAGCCTGGACTACAGAGTGAGTTCCAGGACAACCTGAGCAGTACAGAGAAACCCTGTCTCGAAAAACAAAAAACAAAACAAAAAAAAAGAAACAAAAAAGTTAACTGTGAGCTGAGAGCAATGACTAATCTGGGCGTCTATCAGTGTGTACAGAATAGGAAGGAGACAGGACAGATGGTGAGCAAGACTTACACATCTGCTTACTGGACCAGCTTAGACTTGCAAACACTGGACTTTCTGGACAGCAGTCTTTGCATGCTCTGAATCAAAGTGCTAGATCACACTGACTGCAAGACGTTTCCACTCTAGGTTATGGAACATGACTTTCAGGCGTTGGGTTTGTGACATCTGCTATACATGACCCACGAGGTAAATATCTAGATGAAGGAACCCAAGTGACATTCTAACTAATCCCACCCAGGAACGGTTTGCAGTAATCGCTTCGAAGGAGAGAATGCACCGCCAGGCTTTCTTCTGAATTTTATGTGCACCCGGACCCTTGCTGTACCACTTTCCTAAGTGAAGAGAGTTAGAACAATTACTTAACTTCCTGGAGATTCAGTCTCCAAACACGAGAAAGAAAGAAAGGAATCAATCATTGTCTCCTGAGAATTAAGCGAATTATTATATGTAAAGCGCTTATGGAAGTATCTAGAACAGGAAAGGAGCTCTCTTGGTATTAATTATTGTTATTCCCCTATTGGCTATTCCATCTAAGATTGGGAGACTCATGGGTTACGTTTTTGTCTGAACAGTTAGGAACTTATTTCATGTATTTTGAAAAACAAATAGTTAATACAGCACGTCTAAGATTTTATACATATAGGCTGAGACGGAGTCTGTGTTTTTGAGTCTGGTGGTTAGAGCTGACCCAGTGAAAAACAGAAACACTCTTAATTCAGGATCTCCTTTTCAAATAAACAGGTAGTTTCACAAGTGGGAGGCTTCTGGGATAAGGTTTGCCCTTATGGATAAGGTTTACCTTCCGGGAACCAGTTGTCTTGGAAATGGTTGTCTTGCAGAAGAGTGTCAGAAGCATCCATAAGGACTGTAGTTATTCTTTGGGCCCACTTTGTCTGCTCTCTCACTCCAGAGCTGTCAGCAGGTCACAGTGACCATGTCACAGCCTGGATATCATGTTGTCTCTAAATTTGCTAGACCAAACAACTTAGTCCACTGCTTTTCGATTTAGCTTCACTCAAAGTTTTAGACCATTGGCAGATGCAGTCAGATGGTTTACCAAAGAGTTACATGATTGGTCCTAAAAGAATCTTTTTCCCCCTCTGAAACGTCATGAGCCAAGCCCATACTGTGTGTTCCTCTTGGTCTTACCACCCCCCCACACACAAGAATAGCCCAATACTCCATTTACATCATTCCGGGTTTTCTCTAGCCCACAACTCCAAACTCTTCCACATTCTTCCCATAAAGCAGTTCAGAAGCCTGTGAACCATAGATCAAGTTCATTAAGAAATGTCCCCCCTCCTTGGTGCTGATTTTCCATAGTTGTTAATTTTCTTGTTGTAGCAGAATGTATGAAAAGATTCAGAGGAGGAGGATTTATTTTGGCTCATGGTTTAGGTAGTG
>BTHU01000007.1:11168837-11273837 GCA_036184795.1 Tokudaia tokunoshimensis
AAAGTACTGAGTTGCTTTAAATGAATGGATGAATGAATGAATGGATATATAAACAAACAAACAAACAAATAAATAAATACGAGGTGATTAAAAGGAAATACAGATCTCAAAGAATTAGGCTTAGTTTAAAAAAATATGAATGGGAATATATAGTGTCCTTGAAAGAGTCACTAACATGAATGTAAACACATAGATTAAGAAGGTAGGGAGAGAATATCAAAGCAAATAGGTAAAAGAGAATCATGCCACAATTTTCTTAGCCCCTCCCCCAAAAAGGCAAGGAAGTATTTTGTAGTAGAAAATGCTACTGTAGCTGGGGCTCCCCCACCTTTGTCCTTTTGCACCTCCATAAACCTTTGGATACCAAGAAGCCCCATCTCTATGTTAACTTCTAACTCTAGATTTCCAGAACCCAGATGGCTTTTACACCACTCGTCCTCAGTAACTACTGGGACGAGAAGGTTCAAATTGGTCACAGTTCTCTGGAGAGCACACACACCCTGGCCAAGACTGCTAACCCTAGCTTCACTGCTGTCTCCTCTCCACGGAGACTCCCCTAGCAAGGAAGACGCTTTGAGGAGCCAGCTCCTCGAGAGCCCTCCGGGCTGCTTTTCCATAAACCTGATTCCTTTCTACCAATGCTTATTCTTCCAAACACCGACGCCTCATTGGCTAGGAGCAAGGATACTTGATTCTGCTAACGCTAGAAGCCTGAAGCTAGAGCTAGCTTTGAATCACCAAGTTATCAGACATAGACTTTTAATAAATGCATTAAATAGGATTTGGGACCTTTATATGTCCTAAGAATCTATGATTCTACTTCAGCAAGAGATAGCCAAGGATGGGAGCCCAAGGATCATATACTCGAAAGCAGTAAATCCTTCATCAAGGTGTGTGTGTGGGGGTCCTTCCCATTTACTAACATTTGCTTATGCTCAGACCAAACAGGTAAATATTTAGTCCAAGAACAACTAAAGGTGAGTGGGAGCTGAGGAAGCCATCTCTCAAGATAGCTTTTGAAAGCTATCACTGTTTTGCTCATACATCCAATTAGCAAACACTATGCAAGACACTGTGCCACCAGTTGAAATCTGGCAGGGCTGTCCTGCTCAGTAAGACTACACATAACAAAAAAGAAACAGAGACTTTCTACTGGAGAGCCACAGAGGCCTGAAGTAGTAGAAATGCAGCTTTCTGGTTTGGAATCCTAGTCCCCCACTTAAAAGCTCTATAGTCCTGGAACGTTATTTCTCTTCCCTTCCCAAATCTATGAGATGGGGGATAGTAACTATCTTCTTCATGAGACAAGGAGACTGAGATAACAGAACAGCTCTGAACAGTGCCTGACAGACAGGAAACAGCCTGTGGCTGTTAGGTCCCACACTCTCAGGATTGTGGGAGTCTGGGATACTGAGTGGTTGATTTAACTTAGAAAACAAAAGTTCATGGGGTAGTAGTGTTAGGGGAAATGGAGCTAGAACTGGTCACTGAAAGACAGGTGGGTAATTGGGTACGAGAAGGAGGAAAGGACGAGAGGAAAACCCCCTGCCATGGCAAACTCTTCACCTTGAGTACAGGGAAGATCCCTAAGCAGAAAGGATGCTCTGCAAAGAGCTCTGGAGCACCGTTGTAGACACTTCCTATAAACCGCAGCCTCTCTGATCCGCTTCCCTTCGCTCCCACTCACGTTCTAGAAATAAGTGTGTAGTTACTGAGTTCCAGGTCAGCCTGATCAACTAAGTGTGCCCTATCTCAAAATTAAAAACAAAACTTAAAAACTGCTGGAGCTAATCTAAGCTCCGTGGCAGAGCTTTCTTGGCTATCATGTGGAAGGCCCTGGTTCAGTCTCCAGTAGGGCCTGTGTATATACAGTATGTGAAAGGCACTGTAATTCCTCACGTCTGAGAATCAAAAACGTCCAAGCCAGGTCAAAGTCACTTAACCTCCGTGAACTTCAGTTTCCTCTTAGGAAAATATGCCTCTGTTACTTCAGGCTGGCGAGGAGGAATTTCAAGAAGGCAAGAAGGTCACTCTAGGAAGGGAAAACTCACCAACCTCCACAGGTGGAAAAAGGTAAAACCCGCAACAAATATGAGAGCCCGTCTCATACATACTTGCATCGTATAAAGTGCCAGTGTTTTCAGACATGCCACAAATCCAACAAAAAGAATGTATCCTTCACAGTTGAAGCAACTTGGATCTGAATTTTATTGAGCCCTGCCATTTACTAAAGCAAAATAGCCAGAAACTATTCTAAGAACATGTTAGCAGCTACATTTTATATAGATCCTACAATGTTGTTCTTCTTATTTAGAGGCAAATGCAGGATCCAGTGACACACACTTTACAAACTCTTATAGTTATCTACTATCTACCCCTTAGCCCTTTTAACTGGGTCTAAGCCTATAAGGCAATCACAAATTTATCTCATCCACAGGTTCCCTTCCACCCTAGGGCCTTAGACCTCGTTTATTCATTCTCCTAAGTGCTCTGTCCACAAGTGGATGGTAAATGACATCAATGCTGACAGCTTAATTGGCCGATGCCAGAAGCACCCAAAGACTGTCAGTCAAATCTAAGCCCAAATCAAAGCTAAGTTTTACTATGCATGCTTCATGACACTGTTTACCAACTGTGTATTTTTAATGGGTTGAGAGAGTTTTACTTTGTTAAGTGAAGGGCCCTACAATTATCTGCACATATCATTCGGTCCTTACGACTGCCTTGTAAAATTGGCCTGGCAGACATTACTTCTATTTTCAACACAGGAAAACAGATCGGGTAGGTCAGGTCTGCCATGGTGGAGGCTGATGGGGAGCCAAGTCCTGCACTTGCAGACCTGCCATCCTTCCATCCTGATACAGTGAGCTTCTGGGGCTTCGGGAACCGGCGGAATCCCAAACAGCTTAGTGTTTTCAAATCACATGAAAACAAGCGTTTACTGAGGTATATGTGACAAACACAGTCATCAGCAGGCAAGATGCTTTAAACGACAGGCTCCACTAAGCCCTTAAAAAAGAAGTGTTTGCAAGGATGCAGGACATGAACTATTCCTACTGTATTCCTGGTATCCAACCTCGACTCTCACGTTTGTGCGAGATCGACATTTACATGTAATTACGGAAGGAGCATAAAGAAAGTGATGTCAGGGAATCTGCAGGGCAATGTTATCCTACACAGTGTACCAAGGCCCTCTCCCTTGTTTTTACGCTCTCTATACTCAGCCCAAGGAACCACTTCTGACCACCATTGCCCAAAGCCCATCTTACTTAATGTTCTTACGTTAGACATAGGTTGGATATGATTACAACTAATAAAATATGTTGGCTTTTATAATCTCTAAGTCTAGATAATTGTAAGGACTGTCACCTACATCCTGCTTGTTTTTCATGAAAAAGTCGATGAAACGAGGAAGTTACCGTCCAGAAATAACTTATCTTTGATCAGTGCTACCAGTAATTTCAGGATCACTAGGCACCACCTTTGAGAAACAGAAATTATAAAGGGCTAAAGGGCATCTTGGCCTTACCCAACCCATCCACAAGTCCTGCCAGCATGGAGATGTGGGTATTTAGTCCCCAGTGTGTGAAATATGGGCTGGTGGTCCTATGGCCCCAGGGATGAAGTGGACAGACACAGGACTGGGGCAGTGACCTTCACAGCCCCCTCCAGGGAAGCTCAGAATGGTCACAGGATTGGGGCGGTGGCGTGACAGTCTCTAAGAGCCCCCGGGGAGGCCGAAAATTAACACCGCCAGGGGACAGCGGTCTGGTCCCGTCCGCACCTCCCTCCGAGACATAGAGGATGCTCCACTACACAGGGTCTCCCCGCTCCACCGACGCCTATAGTGGCGCCGTCTCCGAAGGAGGCCCAAGGGCTCCAGGGAACAGTACCGGAGGACGGCCAGTCCTACCTCCTCCGTGACCGTGGGGCAGTAGAAGATGAGCACTAGTGTGGTGACCAGGTTGATGGCGAGGCCGATGAGGGTGATGGTGTTGGGGGCCATCCAGAGCGGGATCCATTGGAGCAGCCAGGTCCAGTAAAGCTGCAGCGGCGGCTCGAACAGCGACTCTCCCACCGCGCTGTAGCGGTGCTCCTCCAGCCGCCGCAGCTGCGCGGCGCTGAGCCGCTCACCGAGCGCCTTCACCCAGCGCGGCGCTGGCTTGGCCCCGGCGCCCGCCGCCATGGCCGCCTGCGGGACCCGCGGCGACCCAGCGCAGCCCGCGGCCCGCGCGGGGGGGGGGGGTGGGGGCGGAGGGAGCCGAGCGAGGGCACAGCGACCCGGCCAGCTCCGCCGCTGGGACTCAGCCAGCAGCGGGCCGGGGGGCGGGGCCGGGCCTCGGGGGCGGGGCCTCAGCGAGCTCGCGGGTGGGGGCGGGACCGGGGCGGGGCCGGGGCGGGGCCTCAATGAGCTTGGCTCGGGACGCCCGGAACAGGTCACACGGCCTGAGCTTTCAGACTCTGGTCGAGGGCAGCGCTCGCCCCGCCGCAGTGACTTTTCTATTGTGGCTGGAGTGTTCGCCCTCCTCTCCAGCCTTTGCTTAGTTTTCCGTGACGACGCCTGGCTAACCTGGAACCTGGTTGAGCTGGGTTTTCAACTGAGTGGAAGGTACAATTCTGACTAGGGTGTCTATGCTCCGGCCTTTTATTTATCAAGAAGATGTCGCCTACTGAGTCTCTGGAGTGGTCATCATGTATGTACTGATCAGAAAACACTCAAGCACCGTGGAGGGAATATACAAAGACCCCTCTGCATATTAACTTAGTTAACCCTCACTGTGGGATCAGACAGCGAGGTTTTAAAACAAACAAAACCCCCAGATCTTAGAAATATTGTCGTCAAAGGGGAATTGAATGTTTGAAACCCAAATGCCTTTTTTTTCCAGACCAAGTTACACTCATCGTGGTGGCTGATTTTAGACACGCCCTTCCTTGGAGTAGAGAAAAATCTAAGCCAGTTTCACAGTTTCTTCAGTGGAGAAGACTGATTGCCACATAATGAAAGGTCACCAGCTCCTTACTTCACAATGCACCCATTTGGACTGGGGGGCTGTCATAAGCACATTCTATTGCCTAACCAGACATAGGCTGCCCGCTTGATCTACAAGTAGTGGGTCTGATCTGTATGAACCTTTCTAACACATAAGACAAGTTGGAAACTACTTTCTGCATTCTTGGAAGATACATTCTCCCTCACCGTATTTTGAAGAAAGGTCAGCTACCTTCGGCTCAGAGGTCAAGCCTCCCATCTCATTCTCCACAGCTCACTACAGAAGTATGGGTCTTAAATTTTTTTAGTTACTGGGGGAAAAAAAAATCAAAGAATAATGTTTATGGTGTTGGAATTGATACAATTTAAATCTCAGTTCTGTGACTATAGCCATGTTTATTCCGACACAGGTGAGGAGTTGTAGCACAAGATGACTTACAAAGTCTTGAATATTCATTACCTGGCCTTTTACAAAAAAAAAAAAAAGCCATCTGGGTGGTGGTGCAGGCCTTTATCCCAGCACTCTCAGGCTGAGGCCGAAGGGGAACAATTGTCGCCACTTACATTATATATTCCTAGTATTGTATTTATCTTGCTCCTGAACTTTGAACCTAGAGCCTTGCTCTACCCTGTTAAGCTTTATCTTCAGTCCTTTGTTTGCTTTGATTTTGAGACAGAATCCTGCTATGTAGCCTAGACTGGCCTTGAACTAACTGCCTTAGTCTCCTAAGTAGCTCTGATTACAAGCAATTACACTTGGCCTCTTCTAAAAGGATGTAGTTGTAAAGGGGCACACAGCATGCTCAGAAGAATTGCTTTAGGCTACTTCTAGGTAAAGTACAGTGGCTTGAATGAGACAGAAGTTCATTTGGCCCAAGCATAATGTCTGGGTAGATCATGGAGAGCTGCTGCAAATGCTCAGTGTGTGAGAGACACTGGTTTCTTCCATTATATTGTCTGCTACCTTTAGGGTATTGTCCTTGTCCCGGTCAAGAACAGGTGATCATGATTCCCAAACAACTAGGAGCAGGGAAAGGGACAGGGGCTGAACTTCCTGGCTTTGAGGCTGTGATCCAAAGTTTCATTCCTCATTTCTGACAGAACCCTGTCATGTGAGTGTGACACCTAATTGCAAGGAGAGCTAAATGAAGTCATTAGCTGGCCAACAATTTGTCGATTTATCCACTAATTTCCACTAGTATTGAAAAGTGAGGTATCAAGAATCAAGTTCTGTTTGTGAATTGAATTTGTCCTTCATGTGAAAGGAAGCATGGTGAGTACTCCATCAGTGAATCATGGTCAAACTACTAGATAAAGACCACATCCTTAAAGAAAGCTGGTTCTCCCTCTCCTTGAAGCCTTCAGCTGACCCTAGCTCCTCAGGGATGGGGAGTAAGAAACCCCTTCTTCCTCCATCCTAGAACAGTAACTGGCTTGATTTTATGCACGTCTTGTGGAGGCAACCGTAGCTGCTGTGAGTTCATGAGGTAGAGTTGTCATGTCATCGCAGAAGACATTGCTTCTATCCAGTCCTTCCTGCCTTCTGACTCTTTCGATCTTTCCATCCTGTCTTCCATAGTCAATGAGCATATCTTACGCTGCTAGTCATTATTGTAGCTCACAACAGGATAAGTATACTGATCACTCCATGTTAATGACTCCCTCCACTTTACAGGTTCAACATAACTAGGCTCAAATTCTTGTCCATAATCACACATGCAGCCAGTACTGTACTGAGCTAGGTTAGAAGCTTCACAGTCTTGTCCCGGAGCCTTCAATCCCAATCACTGCAGAATGCGACCTAATACATTACATGAAGGACAAATTAAGCATTACTACTTTAGAAATCTGAAATGCGCTAGCATCTAAAACTTGTAGTGACCTGATGCTGCAAGTGGAATATTCCACAGCTGACATAAGACATGCTAGTCAAGAAGAGAACTGTGTGAGCCTGCCCTCAGACAGACAAGTTGTCAGGTATATGAAACATTAGTAGCCAGGCAGCGGTGGCGCACGCCTTTAATCCCAGCACTTGGGAGGCAGAGGCAGGCAGATTTCTGAGTTCGAGGCCAGCCTGGTCTACAGAGTGAGTTCCAGGACAGCCAGGGCTACACAGAGAAACCCTGTCTTGAAAAACTGGAAAGAAAGAAAGAAAGAAAGAAAGAAAGAGAGAGAGAGAGAGAGAGAGAGAGAGACTTGCAAAATATGCTGTTCACAATTCTGACTGTATTTTTCTTTAGTGATTGCAGGCTCCTGTTGTGTAAACACTTGTTCATTTTGTTTTATAATTTTATTTTTTCTTTATGCATCTGAGTGCTTGCCTGCATATCTGTATGAGTACCAGGCACATACCTCATGCCCCAGGAGGCCAGAAGCTGCCGTTGGATCTCCTGGTATTGGAGTTACATGTAGCTGTAAGCTGCCAGGGGAGTATTAGAAACTGAACCAGATCTTCTGCAAGAACGGCAAGTGCGCTTAAGCACCGAAGCAACTCTCCAGCCCCATAAACACTTGCTTTTTATTACATTTACTTTGACCTATCCTGACAGTTTTGTACTTGAGATCCTACAGGTCACATTTTATGTAGGCAGGCAGATATGGCAGCATTCAGTAGCAAATCAACAAAAACCTTTGCTCTACTCTCTAGAAATGCTTAGTGTCCTATTCAAGATCAGAAAAAGAAAGCAGAATTTCACAACAAAACCCTAGTAATGTGGCAACCGTGCTTTTTGTCTGAAATTGCAAAAGTAATTGAGGGTTAAAGAAACTGATCTCCCCTAGACACAGTTCATAGCCCTTGGTCTTGTTTACATCCTTTAATCATATTTTTAAATTTATGATCCTTTTCTGGGTTCACATTGTACTGTGCTAAAATGTTTTCCATGGTATGCTTTGAGGAACCCAAAAGGGAAGCTCCTTCCTTAAAAACTTCTGTTTCAGCAACACGGGTTGCCTAAAACCCTGCTTGTAGCCTTAGGATTTTATGAAGAATGGGCTAAGTCACATTTGGGTGTCTAGTTGGGTCATTGTCTAGACTATCTGAGAGGGATGTTATGGTGTGGGTATGTAATGTGTCCCAGAGACTTAGTTTGGGGCACTTGGTCCCAAGCTGATAGCACTGTTCTGAGGGTATCGTGTGACCTTTGGGCAGCTTGGCCTACTTAACCAACTTGAGTGGATTCCTCAAGTTGGGTTTTGAAAGCTATGTATGTACTTCCTGTCCCAGCCAGAATATACTTCTCTGATCTGCCAAGATCTAAGGAGCCTTCAAAATATGCTCCCAGCACCATGAAGGGGCTAAGCCTTTCCCACCATGAGACTGTGAGCCAACACACACCCCCACCTCCAACTCACAGACCTTCAGTTGCCTCTCTCGGGTATTTATTTTGTCAGTCATGTAAAAAGGAACCAAGACAAGGGAATTCTTTTTTTTTTTTTTTTTTTTTGGTTTTTCAAGACAGGGTTTCTCTGCATAGTCCTGGCTGTCCTGGAACCTGCTCTGTAGACCAGGCTGGCCTCGAACTCAGAAATCCGCCTGCCTCTGCCTCCCAAGTGCTAGGATTAAAGGCGTGTGCCACCACTGCCTGGCTAAGTTTGTTTTGTTTTTTTTTTTGGGGGGGGGGAAATTCTTTTATCAGAATCTTTCATTTAAGAGGGGGACTGGATGCTGGGTAGATGGGTCTGCAGTTAAGAGCCCTTGCTACTACTCTTCCAGAGACCCAGAATGTAGTTCCCATTAGAGGATCCAAGAGACTGTCTTCTGGCTTCTGGCTTCTATGGAAACCTGCATACATATAGCACACACACACACACACACACGCACTTGCACACAGAAAGAGAGGGACACACACAGACATACACACACACAGAGAGAAAGAGAGAGAGAGAAAGAGAGAGAGAGAGAGAGAGAAGAGATAAATATCTATACAAGAAATTAGATAAAGTGCTGGAGCTTACCCTCCCCCCATATGAATGGACATAGAGGTCATTGGAGAATCTCACTGAAATACAGATTTGTGAGTTTGTAAATCTGGGGAAGAAGCTGAGGTCGTTCATTTCTGAGAAGCTCCCAGATGGCCAGGTGGGGTCTTCAAATCATCCTTTGTAATGAAGGGTCCAAGCACATTGCCTTAGAAGGCTGGAGTGGAGACACCAGTCTGAGCAAGTCCCTTAGGCCCCACATGGAAGTGGATAAAAACCGAGAAAAGACTCCTGGAGTAGTTAAAGATAAAAAAGAACTAGACTCTGTTTTTCTCAGTGCTGATGTTTTGGGGGTTTGTTGTTTTGGTTTTTCAAGACAGAAGTTTGTCAGTGTATCCCTGGCTGTCCTGGAACTCACTATGTATTCACTGCCTCGCTTTGAGTACAGATTAAAGGTGTGTGACACCAAGGCCTGGCAACCAATCCTGGTGTTTTTTAAGACACTGAAGGTCTAGAGAGGAGAAAGACAAAAGTATTGAAATTTTTATATTTTATTCTATTTTTTATTTTACACATATTTAAAAGACATATATTGTACC
This sequence comes from Tokudaia tokunoshimensis, assembly GCA_036184795.1. NCBI lineage: Eukaryota > Metazoa > Chordata > Mammalia > Rodentia > Muridae > Tokudaia > Tokudaia tokunoshimensis. The sequence continues at coordinate 11,178,348 of BTHU01000007.1, forward strand.
AATTATGTAATCTACTTGTAGAGCAATGACTGCCTTATTTTTGAAACCTGGGTTATGCTGGTAGTTGAAATTTTTCTGAGATACCACTGTGCCTCTCAGGCTAGGAAACCTTCAGCACATTGAATATGTCTGAAGAAAACCAACGTCTGACTGAATTATCTGTGAAGGGCAAAGTCTTAATATTAAAAAGTGCATATGTTGTTGGTAATTTGTCCTGAGTAAGCAGAACAGGTGAGGTCAGGGCTTCAGATATTTTGCAAAGAAGAACGCCCTAATGGAAAGGGTTAAGAAGAAGTCATGGCAGGGTTAATGCTTGTATGGCAGGTGGATGAGAGCCCCTTTCTTTTCTGTTCTTCCCTCTTTCAGCTCCTTGCCTGCTAACATTATTTCTGACTTTGTTTTTCGGGAGGCTCTGGCAAGCCCTGCCCTCTGTGCAAATAGCAAGAAAGTTAATCTGTCCTTCCCTCCTCCTGCTGGACAGCACTTCTGTGTCTTGGCTGTCACAAGCTTCTGATCTCTCTCTTGGTGCTTAACTCCTTAAAGGAGGAATTATTAAGGGAATGGGTTTGGTCACAGTTGGTGTTTGTCACTAGGAGGACTTGAAAGCATGAACTGACTTAGGGAAGCTCATTGGACGACTGCTGTAGGGAGGCACTGTGGGCCCTGGCTATGAGCTGCTAGGAAGAGTATAAAAATAGTCCTCTCCTAAGGGGTCTCCTCGCTATCACCCCCACCGTCACCCCGGCTGTCATCTCTCAATAGTGCCTTCCAGTGCAGCAATAGGAACTGAATTCACCGTGGCCCCAGTGGACAGCCAGTGGGCTGGAAGAGCACCCCATCCCCATCCGTAGCCTCCAGAGGACAGTTCCTTGGCTCCTTCATTCCTGGAACCTTCCAGATGGCCACATGACGGTTTATTTTGAAACGTGGCTCCCTTCCAATGACCCTTTGTCACACTTCTCCAGGAAGGTTGCCTGACAGTTTACGAGTTTTCCTTGCCACAGTGCTGTGGATGAGCTCTGTTTACTCTTTTCAATTAACTTTTAAAATTTAAGCCAACATGTAATAATTTAGTATCTAATATCTTTGAAGATGTTTTTCCTGGACTCCAAGATTGGAATGCAGGTGAAGGAAGAAGAAAACCAGGCGTGAATCACTTTCCCTGGGGAACTAACACTGTCCCTATCAGAAAACAGAAGTGATGTCCATATTGCTCAGGAGAAAGAGTAGATATGCTGGATAATAGGAGTGGGACAGTGTGTTCTTAATGACATATTTGAGTTACCCAATGCCCTAAGCACTTTTGTGTCCTTATTCTATGTGTGTCCTGGTAACTTACTTCAGACAGTGTTCAGGCAGTGCATCTGAGAACACAGAGAGATCACCAGGCAACTTTAAGAGAGCAATGACAATCCTTAGAATCTGGACAACAGGTTGTCTCACTAATAGATTTGTCTCTCTAAACTTTTACCAACATTTAATCATGAAGGATTTTCACAAACTCTTGTGGCAGGAACCTGAATCTTTGATGCAAGAATACTAATTGGAATCCACATAAATAAGGAACCAACAACAGGTATCATTTATCTTAGACAACTGTTATAGGTAACCACACTTGGAGAGGGCCTAGGTGCTCTAGTCTCCGGCCAAATTCTAGTCACAACTCTGTCCCCAGCTTCCTGGCACACAAGTGACCGTAGATCAAACTTTTGGCCTTGGAGTGAGTATATTGGCTATGAGGTGCTCCTGTTAGAATTTGGGTCCAGAGAAAGGTCCCAAGAAATACACTCTATAAGAAAAGGGGGTCATGAGAAGTGTTACCAGGAGGAATGTCTGCATGGATCCATGGAGTCCTTGACCTGTGGAGGAAGCTATCTATGCCTTGAGAATCCCAGAGTGAAACTATAGAAAGTGCAGAGACCCTTTCTGCCAAATTCTACTGAGTAGCGGAACTGTCCAAATCTTTCAAAAGGAACACACATAAAATTATCACATGACAGGCTATGGCAGTTAATTTTATGTGGTAATGGAACTGGGTGTTTTTTGTTTGTTTGTTTGTTTTGTTTTGTTTTTTAACAAAATCTCAACCATTCAGTTCTACCAATGAAGACTCAGGAGCCAGGTGCTGGATGAAAGCTCCGAGAGGAGAGAAAGCGCCCAGCTGACCTTCCTTCTCCGCCAATATCCCAGAATGCCCTTCTCTCATGTCCGGCTCACAAAACCTCCTTCCAACTCAATGTCCCTTCCTTGTACTTCCTGTGTGTCTATCTGTCTTCCAGACTCCCTCTATGTTTTTTTGCTTAATAACCCTATAGTCACCTCCTGTCAACTGGTTGCTTACCATGCCTCTCAATGATGGACTTTATTTAATCCTGTGTGCAATATTTGAGCAGAAAGCTCTTAGATTATAAATGTGTGCTAAGGCTGAGCCATACCACAACTAAAACCAGGTTTTTCTAGTAAATAACACAATCTCGGGGTTCACAGTGCAATCAAGTATCCTGCCACAGTTGGGCATCATAATGCCACAGAGATGTTTAGATGACATTTCCAGTGTTTTTAACACATCTCGGTATTTGAGTAAAGCAGATAGCCTTCTCCATGTGGTTGGGCATTGTTTGGTAAGGGCTTTAGGAACTCCTGGCTCTCCAGATTTCCAATGCAGGATGGAATTTATACCACCAGTTTTCTGATTCCTAGGTGTTCACCTTGTAAACAGAAAACTATGCATGCTGAGTCTCCATAATTCATAACCAATGCTTTTAGACTCAGTCTCTTCCTAGAATTTAATCATTTATCTATCCAGTCTAATCTAGTCTAACAATCTAATCTAACCATCTTCCTCTTACTGGTTCTGTGTCTCTGGAGATCCTAATGCAATGGGTAAACTGTAGCCTTGGAGGCCGAAATAGCCCAGTGTCACACTTCCTACAATTGCTCGCTTTTAATAAGCCATGCAATCTACAGTGTGGATTGAAGACCAGAGGACTTTCCTTCATTTTTTTCCTAAGCACCAGGAAAGAACACAGCTGACCAGAGAACCTTTGGCTTTATTTACATACAGGTCAGAGGATTTTTCAATCCCCCTGGTTGCTAGGAAACTCAGGGTCACATTTGATACAGAAAAAGAAAGCAACATATCCTGTCCTGTACATTAGTTCTAACAGATGTATAAATACATTATCCAGCTTCAAATCCGTATGCCCTTTATACCCTCCCTGTTTATATGAACATTAAGTTCCTGAGTTCTGAGCTGACATCATGCACAGAACAGGCTATCAATTACTCAGTTGTTGAACTGAGTCTTGCTTCCAACCTCAACTTCAAAGTGAATAGTTAAGAACATATTATCTCATTTCAACATTTCTTAGAACTTTTTGCTATTTCCATATTAACTTAGACGAAGCACTTACTAGGCCTTTAAAAAGAAAAAATAAGTATGATCTTTCAATTATTTTTCTTTTAAAATTTATTTTATTTATATGAGCACACTGTAGCTATCTTCAGACACACCAGAAGAGGGCATCAGATTTCATTACAGATGGTTGTGAGCCACCATATGGTTGCTGGGAATTGAACTCAGGACCTCTGGAAGAGCAGTCAGTGCTCTTAACCATTGAGCCATCTCTCCAGTCCATGATCTCTTAATATTTTAATTGAACTCTTGCCCTCCCACCCTCAATCTGGTAAATTCCTGTGATACAGAATTTTTCTTTAATGGAGTGACATTTAAACCTAATTGTAGCAAATTTATAGAAAAAAAACCTGTTGGCAGTGACACAGTGACAACTTCTGACATTTTTGTTGTTCAAAGTCTCAAAATGACCTTTTTCTTTCTTGGAGCTTTGCAAAGTCTAAGTACTGCTTGTATGAGGACAGATCATATATCGAGAGGACTGAGTTAGCCAGAGTCAGACTGACTCCATGCATGACAGGCTGCAAACTGGAAGTTCTAGAGACTAGACCTACATTTCTGTTTCCCAGAAATGAGAATCCAATCCAGGAACCTTGGGTTAGCCAACCACAGCCTCGGGCAGCCAATCTGAGGACACCTTGTCATCTGGCCTGAAGTAAGAATGGGCAGCTGGAATGAGAAAGCAACCCTTGGGAAGTCACCAGGGCCTAACCAATTGTAGAATCAGTCAGACCCTGGAGATAGAGCTAACCAATCAACCAAGGTAAAAGGGCATCAACCCCTCCCTGGAATTCCCCTAAGTGACAATGAAAACTGGGCCTTCGAGTCCACTAGGTGTCTCCATTCCAAATGGGGAGACCTCTGCATGCAGGAAATTCTGCTGAATAAATGCTCTTTGCTTTAGCATACTATTTGAGTCTGAGGTATCACTCTTTGGCGATTTTTACACCCTAACAATATAGAGAAGTAACATTTCTGAATAAAAGATATTAAAGGGACTGGTGTCTGACTGAAGACACAAGACCAAGTTCTCAGCACAAAGGAAATGTATTTGCCCAGAGGGACAAAGAACAAGAATAAGAGACCGGAAATAGAAGGTGTAGTGGCTATTCCTGGTGGTCAACTTGACTAAATCTGGAATGAACTAATCAAGAATTGGAGGGCTCACCTATAATCCTAACCTGGAGGCTGAACTACAAGCTGTTAAGTCATCGACAAATCCCCTAACTATATAGAGACTACCCATACATTCTGTGACTCTAGAGAACCCTGACTAATACAGAAGGCAATGGAGAAGGGGAGGGAACAAGGGGAAGGGATATTGGTCCTGGACAGCAAAAGCCTGACTCTGGATAAAGGAGAAAGACAGAAAGACATGGCCCATAGGAAAATGGCAGTTTATAAAGGAAAAATGGGAAACCCTGTGTTAGGAGAAGGTGTTTAATTTTGATTTGACATGTTAATTAGGTGAGCTAAAGAGGGCTTTGAATTGCTGGACGTCACAACTTTGACAACTGAACCTTGGTCGTCAGCCTCAGGAGGACGAAGTGGCCAAGTAAGGAAATAGACCTTGGGGCTAGCTTTGGGGAAGTAATCTGCAGATTCTTATCAAGGCAGAGGGAACGGGGGAGAAGGGCGAGGCAAGCCAGAGCCATGTTTGCCACTCTCCCTTCAGATATGATTAAGGAGGTTATGAGTGTGGAAAGAAATTCTGGGAGAAAGCTTCACATATAGACTCTATATGCCCTAACAAACTGAACTGTGATTCAGTAAAATCAGTCAGCCAGTCTTCTCTGTAGGCAGCTGTCCCAGCTGTCCTGACCACAGGCGGCCTGCAGGGGCGAGGGCTTGACTTTGCTATCTTGTCATTTCATGGGCATACACAAGGAATTCTAGTCTGCTTGTGTTTCTAAACGAGCCAGACTTCTTTTGTGCAAAATATCTGAGTCATTAATGTTCAGATAGCTTTCCTAATGGGATGGCTCGCGTTATATTGATGGATAGCTTTATGTTTAAAAGTTTAAAAATGTCTGGACTTAGGAGAACTGTAAAGGGAAGTGGGATTTCCAAATGTTAAGGGGCTGCAAAGGGTTAATTTTTGCAATTATCCTGGTCTTGTACAACTTTAGCAAACCTGCTGTTTTCACTTCTGTAAACAAAAGCTTGCTTTGCCCAGGTGACCGTCTGGTTGTGCATAGACACAATGTAATATTGTATTCTTTGCCTTTAAAAGCCCTTGACGAGGAGCCTGGGCAGTGTATTCAGGAATCTGCGAGTCTTAGGTGTAGACCTGGAGCCAGTATAGGAATAAAAGCCTCTTCTTTTGAAAAAATGTATTCATGATCAGACTAGTGAACCTCTGAACAACCATAACACTAAGGAATACAGATGTCTGCATAAGGATTGTGCATTACTACAGTCAGCTCTTCAAATCCCTGATTCAGCTGCTAGGCTAATGAAAATATTCAAAGAAAATTGTCTTTGTGCTGAACACCTGAGACAGGAAAGGCTTCCCCGACCCTTGTCAGACTCCCCTGAACAGCAATGTAACAACTATTTACTTAGTATTTATATATTTCATTTTTGCTTATTTTGTATTGTAGTATTCTAGAGGCGATTTGAAGTATACACGAGGAAGCATGTAGATTAATGCAAATACTCTGACCTTTTGAATATAGAAAACTTGAGCATCTAAAAATGTTAGTACCCACAAGGTGTCCAGACCCACTCTATGGCGCCTAGCGGACTGAGAGCCAACCACTATTTTGAAGTGATTAAAAGCAGAAGAACCAAGTTAGTAGCGAGTTGTAAAACCCAGGAAGCAAGATTACCAAGCAGCGGGAACAGAAAAAGAGGACCCATCAAAGTTTGACTATAAAGTAGTTTTCTCTTGAAATTCCAAATGCATAGCAACTACCTAGACATTCATCTTTCCCCTGGTGAGCCCATCATCAGCCCAGGGGACCCCTCTCGCACATTCCCACTGGAAATTTGGAAAGGGAGAGGTGGAAATATTTTTAAATGTCATTTCAAGATGCGATGGTGACATCTGCGAGCAACAATGTACTTAGCCTGGGGGAACAACAAAAGAAGAGGGCGATTGGCAGTGGGGGTTAAGAGAATTAAAAATTAAAAATTCTGCTCTTTTAACTGAAACTCAGGAAGAGCGAAGTTGTTAGCAAGATTAAGGCATTGTTATATAAGCATTTATCAACATATAGATTTTTTTTTACAAGGTTAACTAAAATTGAATACTAAGTCTGGAGCTGCTCCATAGAGTGCAGTAACCCTCCGGCACTAGGACTGGCTGTTTGGCGAACATGGTGGACAGGTCTAGGAGTTTCTCTTAGGGAACATTATGGGCAACAGACTCAAGTTTGGTAGCGTCCGGGCCCTAAGCCTTTTGCCTCAGCTCTGATTGAGAATACAACTCCAAATGTATAAGCAAATACCGTGTCATTTCAGCATACATACTGCAAACTTATTTGTTTCATTTACTAAATACCTTTTCTTTTTTTTTTAACTGAAAAGAAAATGCCTGAAAGGTAAAGTTATGATACCACTTATTAAATTCAAATGGGAAAAGAGGGCATAGATCCTCATGTTAAGTAGGTTTGTGTGAACCAAACAAGTCCAATTTAGAAAAACTGATTTAGAAAAATGTATTAAAGCCAACTTTAGCATTTCATGCCTCGCCTCTGATCCCAGTACTCAGGAAGCTGTGGCAGAAGAGTCGCCATGAGTTTGAGGCCAGTCTGGAGCACACGGGAGAAGGGTAATCAAGAGAGACGGATTTTTCAGGATCCCATTATGGTATGCTGTTATTTATTTACTCTGAGAGAAAGGTCTTGAAAATGCTATTATAAACTGAAATAGTGGCTTTTCCTTATCCTACTGTTGGCTTTGACTAAGGTGTAGTGAACCAGGCAACACCATAGTGAGCAAAGTATGACAGCACAAAAGACTTTGTTTGCAATTTTTAATTAAGCAATTTGTGCAAACAATTTTTTTTCTTTACTTTCTTCAAGGTTAGGAGGAGAGAAAATGACCACACTTGGGGGCCTGGGAGAAAACCAGAAAGTGCTTTCCGTTTTCAATCAAATTTCAAAGCAGCGCTGTGTACAGAGGCAATGCCCAGCCCTCAGTATTCCTCAGGATTGCTCGAGTGTAAGTCTCGCAAATATGAATCAATTATGTTTGGAGGCACGCCTTGCAGGAGGAGCCTGCAGAAGGACAGCCCACCTAGAGAAGACAAAATGGAAAAAGGGAACATTAAAAGCAGCTATGTAAACGACAACTGAGAGAACGCCCCTGAGCTAGCTGTCTACAAACGGGGTCCCTACTTGAACTCTTCTCCTGGTTCTAATGCATTTGGAATGTAATATACTTGGCATCTTGGCAGGGGGCGGGTTGGGGAACCAAGTTCCTGGCAGTCCCATCATAATTTACTCCTCCACCACTGTTCAATCTTGGTTTAAATTCCCACCCACTGGAGCGTGCACTGCTCTTTGAGAGGTTTGGGGACCTGCCCTGCATAATGAAAAGGTTCTTGACTGAACAGCTGTAAGTCTGCAGGAGAACCATTTCTTAACGTTCTTTTAAATTAAGCACAGAAATATTGTGATTCAAGCCCATTGGAGAAGAAAAGGTATATTCGCTTTAACTTTGGCCATTTATAAACTGTGCAAAAACTAAAACTAATACCTTCTAAGAGTGAGAGAAATTCTAACTAGTATTTCATACCTACCTTCTGAATTCCTGTTATATATATATATACATTAAAAAAAAAACCCCTCAGTGTCATTCAAGAGAAAACCCATGAAGCCAGAACTCTGCACTGCCCTTAATGAGTGCTTCGCTTGCTAAAATATTCATGATCAGACAAAAGCAGCATGCTGTTTGAACATTCTTAAAACTTCTCCAATGCAAATTTGAGAAACTCATTCTCCTTAATTAACAAAACAAAACAAAACAACAATAAAAATCAACCAACCACGTCACATATTGGTAGAAATGCCACTTATATACAGGTCCATTCCTTGATGCAAAGGATTCAGAATGCATGGGGGTCATTCATTTTCATCTACATCAAATGCTCTGAGTCATGCTCTGCTGCATTCAAGAACTTGCTGCATGTCAAGAAGAAATTGTTGTGAAGGATCAGTAGTGGATGTTAGTGTCAAGATCCAGAAATACAAATTAAAACTAGGAGGTTAGCAGGTTCTATTTCCATCGGGTTACGGAATGAAGATCATGCCATACTCCACAGGCTTGGTATGGTTATGACATTCATAAGCTTCATATGCTAAAACCATATGAAAGCTTACCTTGGGTGACAATATACATTCAAAAATCCTTACTGTGCTACAACTAAGGGAGAGAGAGAAAGAAAAAGAGAGACGTTGTAAGCATTAATAAAGTGCTGACATCAAAGTTGAGTGTATGTTGAAGGTGAAATTATGGTCACAATGGTGAGGTGATTTCATTAATCCTTAGTCAGGGGAAGGGCAAAGGGAAAATACAGTGAAGGGTGTCACTTCAAGAGGATCATTAATACATAAAAAAATTAATAATATGCATCACCACTTGCTAGAATAGGTGGCAAAGCTAATCTGACTAGTGCATATTTATGGTAAGAGATTCCAAACCGTTAGCTTAAAAAAAAAATACCCTACAACATATATATATCGTGTTTTTCAACAAAAGAAAAACATAGACAATATTTAACAGTGTTAGTGTTCATATATATATGTTGAAATTCCAAAAGGCAAAATTATCAAGCATAAATATTAAACTAGTATATTTTATAATATTCTATCCGGGACCGATGATGTGGAACTAGCCTAAGTCAAGCCTTGAGCTCAAGCTCCCGGTGAATGTGTTGTAACCTACAGGACTTCAGAGGAAGAACCCTGATATTTTGTGTTCTCAGGGCTACCATTATCTCTAAATTCAGAAAGCAGCTACTGTGAATTCAGGCATAGCTCTACGTGCTCCTCTAAGTGAGGGGGGTCACACATACGGCAGATGACAGAGCTTTTTACATCTAACACTTTTTGCATAGGGCCCTCAACGTTTCCTTTCTTTTAAGTTTATAAACATATGAAATAATTGGGATATCATAAAGATATCCAAACTGTCTAATAGAGGAATAGGTTAGATATTCTTCCAATGAATTTGCAATGGGAAAAAAAATCTTATGTAGGACACTTTCTGAATGTTATACCTGTCTTTGTATCCTCCATCCAAAAATGCACAGAACATGCTCTCTTTAACTTAAGGTGCCCCATTTCTAAATTTCATCATGGATATAAATTCCCTATGCTGTAAAACTATCTTCAAGGACCAACATATCTTTATCCATTTGAAAAATGAAAACATTAAATGTATATATTCTTGTTTCCAATTTTTTTTTTTGTGATAGTCGTATATAAAATGTTTCCACAAATGTAGCTTTCTGACTTTACAGAGAGAGCTGGTCTGGTACTTAAGTCTTCTGATAAAAGATACAGGTTTTACATTAATTAATATTTTTGGATAATTTGCCTTCCTCGTTCATGGCATAAACACTGTATGCCATGAGCTTCTAAGAAATACAGTTAAAAGCAACCAAGAAAAGTCAAGCTTTACATGCAAAGTGCGTTTTCATGTAAGAGGAATGGAACGGAAAATGGAAGTATCCAGTGGGGTATGAACTTTTTGAACCTGTTGCTGCCCCTCCAGGGAGACTGGCTGTCCAGGGGTATTTACTCCTTGATATATCACTGCAGAATTAGAATATTTGTACCATATTTATTTATTCTCAGTTAACATTCTTACCTTTTAATACATAGCTTAACTCATTTAAGTAAACCTGTGTCAGAGAACAATCCGACGATAAACAGTCTCTGCTTTGTTTTTAGGACCCAAAGTGTATATTAAGAGAGAAATTACCATTGATAATCATGATAAGATTATCATGATCCTTTTTGTTTTCTTTTTTTAACAAAAGAATACATTGTTCTCATTGTTAAATCCAGTCTTTACTCAGTTTACTATAAAATTACTCAGAATGGTGTAACATTTGCATGCATAATATCATTTGTCTGTATAGAAGGCTCCAAATACTGAAAACTATTTAGGAGATTATAATTTTATGCCCTTAACATTCGTTATTTTCAAGGCATGAATTTATGACAATTTTTTATTTTGCTTTTGAATGATAGAAATTTATCAATGATACCTTGATAATATCAATAATACCTTGATGTAAAGCTAGAAGTTTAGAAACCAGACGACTTATAAATGTGGCCTAAATCATCACTTAATGCTAAGAAAGTAGCTAAGTGTGGTGGTTACATTTGTAAGGGTTTTCTCAATAGTAAGGAAGCTGTGGAATTTTTTTATGAATATCATAGGCCCTGTGTTTATGACATAGAAATATCTCTCATCACTCAATTCTGAGTTATCATATACCCAAGGATATATACTATAAGAGGAAGAAGCATTATGAGAGCATGTCATTGTTCAAGAAGTTTCTTATACTCTATTTAGACCAAAATGAGGAGGAAAAAAATCTTTTAAAAATACCTTGGACATTTATCATGACTATAAGATACATATTTACAAAGCGATCTTTTTAAGTTTTAGATTCTAATTGTTTCATCATAGACAGGCAAAATAAAATATTTTGGTCATTGGAGGAGAGAAATAAAATAAAGAATAAGAGAAAAGACATTGTAATCATGTTGTCTGATATCTTGTGGCATCCCAAAGAGGGTTTGGTTGTTAAGGAAAACTTTAGGATAAGCTATTGTCAATTAATAAGAAATGTGATTAAGATGACAATTTATGCTAATATTTTTCTCCTATATTAATCCTTATATGGTTTGTTTTGGCTTGCATTAGTTGTGACATTTCTTAAATGGAATATAAACCTATAAATAAAAATTCTTTAGTATATGATTGTACATATGTACATGTATATATGTGTAGGTGTATATATATATATGTATATGTATATGTATATGTATATGTATATGTAGTTTCACAGATTCCTACGAACAGTGTGACTTCTTTAACTGTGGTTTCAGTAGATAAGCTCTTAACTAGGCTTCCATTTGCAGATGGACTCTGTCACCGAAGCAATACTGTTATTTTATTCATTCTCACAATGCTGTCCACCTACATTCACTGAAATGAATATTCCTTTAATTAACAAGAATTTGAAAAAGAACTAAAGCAAGTTAACCCAAATAGTCAGGTATCTTAACAAACATGAATGCAGAGGTAGAGGTGTCCAATCTATCCCCACCAATTCATCCCAATCACCGCATCTTGTCTGGATTTTGCATTCCTAGGTTCTTTAAGCCACATCCTTTAATTTAAGCCTACAGATGAGCTCTTAGCTGGCATACCTTTCACCTCCAGTTTGCATTCAATCTCCACCGTCCCCAGGTCATTGACTGCTTTGCAGCAGTACGTGCCTCCGTCATAAGGACTAGGCTTGCGGATCTCCAGGGTACAGACTCCTTGGTTGCTGAACATTCTGTATCTTGGGTCATCCACAATAGCCACTTTGTTTTTCATCCAGGTAATTTTGGGCTGAAGTTCAGATTGAAGAAAGTCAAGTCAAAGTCTATGATGTATGGACCATATTAGGGATTTAAAAGCATGGATTAGAAAGAAAAGGCGTCTAAGAAGAGCAGATGCTTTGCTCCTGTTTCTCTTAAATCCAGTTCTATTTCATCAACAAAAGACCAAATGGATGGCTCTAACGAAGCAAGCTGGGATTGTTCAGAGGTCAGCTCAGGGCACTCTTCCCAGATGGATTAAGTTGCCTTCCACATTAATCTACGTGGGCACAGAGTGTTCAATTATAAGATATTGAGTTCTACACCTCTATTGCCTTGCAAGTGTGTTTGTAGGTGTGCTGGTTATGAAAATCATTGCACAATGTGCACATCATATCACACTGTGTGACTTGAACATACACATTCTGGATTCATCAATTGTTTCCAGACATTAAAACTTGATCTAAAGGTTTGTGCTATGAGTTCATAATAGTATTTTGCTGGGTAGTTTTTCAGACAATACCCAAAAGGCGACATGATCTTCAGATTGTCTCTAATTCTTCACAGGTTGTATGAGCCTCCCCCACCATTTTAAACCTCCCCTCTGATATCTGTCCACCATCTCACCATCTAGCCATACAAGATCAGTTCCAACTGAATAACACAAAGTCAGCAACAGACTCGTCACCCAGGAAAGTGAGTCTCTGTGAGTTGACCCCTGGTCTATATCTTAGGCATCGATCTCTCCCACTTTGGTACTTATTCCTTCCCTCTGTAAACTTACCCACCCTTGACATGATCTCTCAGAGACATGATCTCTCTGAGACATGATCTCTCAGATGCTCTGCATTTCTTACTTTGTGTCTCTCAGACCTCAGAGTGGGAGCATTTTCTTTTATCCATCCTTCTCCCTCATTCCACCTCTCAAATGGGAACATTCCTGGAGGCTCTGGGGCCTTGGTTTTTTTTTACTATCACCCATCCCCAATGCTGAGACTTCCCAGCTGACAGCTGCAGCCTGAGCTTTCCTCCTAAACTGGGGATTAACATTTCCTTATTGCCAGGGGGAGGGACCCACACCACATCTCTTTACACATTAATTCAGCACCTTCCTCCCATGCTCCTTCTGGCTTCTCCCTTTGATATCCCCACTCCCCTTCTGCCCGAGACACTACTCCACTGTTACTATGTTTCATTCTATCAGAGTTTTCAAAATTCAACAGTACTTTCCCTTGGTGGCACCCAGGGATACAGACCACTATGGACAACTTCTGCTGTTACTTTTAAACATAACAAGTTGAAACTTGAGAACATTTCTAAGTGTTCTCAATTGGTTTTGATACCATTTTAGCAGAGCCCAGTTTAGATTCTGCTCTGAATTATCCTGTGACTGTTAAGTGTATTATAGAGCAATGGTAAACGGCAAATCCCAGTACACACTCTCTATGAACCCATAGCACAAACCTGTAGATCAAGTTTTAAAATCTGGAAGCACTGATGGATCAAAAATGTGTACGCTCAAAGCAGTGTGCACAAAGTTACCATCTCCTTTTTCCAGGTGTCACTATACCCCTTTGCTCCCCTCTTACTTCTGCTGCGTGGTTTTGTTTCTTCAGCAGCTATGCACTAGATAATGAAGACATATACCTCGTTCGTTACTACTACAATTAAATATTATAATTATTTATCCAGAAATTCCATCTTTTTTCACTCGCCAACCTTAGAAAGACACAAATAGGAGTTGGGAGGCCTGTTTATCTTTTCCCTTGCCCATGTAACATGGCAAATATAAAAGAGAGGCTTTGGAATCAGTTTAAGTAATTCAGTGTACCTTAGGAATTAAGTAATTCATGGTACCTTGGGATTTCCTCGGACGCTGCAGTTCAGGGTGGCATTGTAACCAGCGATGGCATAGGTGTTAACCAAAGGCTGAGTAAACATGGGGGCCTCTGTGAAATCGAAGTCTTCATACACTGGATTCTTATAGATCTTACCTTAAAAATGAGTATTAAAAGATATTTAAAAATAGAAGTCAGCTTGAGGATGTGTTATTTTTAGCATCCTTTACTTAGGAATAAAACTTTTGTCTCAGAAAAGCACAAGCAAATGCCACATGGAATTTATTCTGATGGGGACACACACAGAGCAGGCCACAACTAAAGCAGAAGCTAAAGTGGTTACGAGACACTAAACCTGGTACTTAAAGGATGTAGTTTGTCTTTCTGAGTTTATTGATCAAAAGATGTATCCTAATGTGGAAATTACAGAGAAGGACTTTGTCGGGGTTGGTCTGGTGTTGTGTACACACATGCTAAATTCTGAACCAGTTGCCCTTAGACAAGTGTATCCTCACATACACTGGCCTTTGCTGTGTAAACCTTACTTCCCAGTTTAAAGCTATTGGTTAATAAAAGACTGGAGACTGTGATTGGTCAGTAGAAAGAGAAAGGTGGGTCCTGAGAATCAAGTGGGGAGTGGGTTTCAAGAGAGGCCATGGAGGAGGAGGTGAAGAAAGAGAAAGAGGAGGAGAAAGGGCACAGGGAGAGGAGGACGCCACCATGAGGGGAGATGGACCATAAGATGGACCATGAGATGGACCAGGGGCATGTGGCTGGAGAAGGGCCCCTCAGGCAAACTGATGGAGCAGAAATAACCTGGGTGAAACTCAGTATCAAGGGACATGACTGATGACTGGGGTATAAGTTAGAATAGCTCACAACCTGCCCAATCTTGGATTACTGCTAAGTAAAATACCAGGATGTTATGTCTTTTACACAGACTAGCAAATAATGCATTTACAGGACATGAGAGCGATTGCAGAAATTATAGAATTCAGCTCCTCCCTGCCCTTTTAGAGCAAATCTCATGTAAATGCTACATTGACGGTGTCAAACAAACAAACAAACAAAAAACAAAACCAAGAAATGCACCATCTTTACTATCTCTGTGACATTCACCACCTACCGACCCAGCAACCAGAAACTGGAATGAATTAAATTAGTAAGCACTATAATAATAATATAATTCCTCTAGAGAACAATTTACCTGTAGAATTGAAAGTTTACTTGAATAGTATTACCCTGGTTTCCCAGCATGCTCACCCTCACTCCCTTTCTTCTTATCCCTTTAATTCTCCTCAGTGAGTCCATCAAGGTTTCCAAATGTCAATCCACTCCCTACTCACCATCCTTGGCAATGACTGCACTTTCCTTCGTCATCGTTGCATCCTCACTGAGGCCGCACATGTTTTCAGCGAAGACCCGGAAGTAATACTCGTTTCCTATGACCAGCTCAGTAATGGTGGCGTTGGTTCGGTGGTAATGCTCAATGACGGTGAACCATTCCTGAAGGGAAAAAAATGATTATAATTTGATGAAAATCTCCTATGGACTGGATCAAAAAGAATGTCATTGATTTTTAAAAAACCACTATATTTTTATATAGACAGAAATGACAATATACATTTATTACTACATAACTTATCTACAGTTGTTTGCAATTTAGTCTTCATTTATGCATCAGATTCATATCTACTATTTTTATATTTTTCATAAGTACATAATTTCTGTCATCTACTTATCTACTCATTGATTTACCAATCTTTTGTGGGACAAAACATTTAAGTGACAATTTACTGTTAAGAGTATTAAAGGAAGCTAAATAACTAGAAAAAATTAATAGTATCCAATACATTTGCTTATTTTTTTTTTTTTTGTTTTTCTTTCTTTCTTTTTTTCTTTTTTTGGTTTTTCGAGACAGGGTTTCTCTGTGTAGACCTGGCTGTCCTGGAACTCACTTTGTAGACCAGGCTGGCCTCGAACTCAGAAATCCACCTGCCTCTGCCTCCCAAGTGCTGGGATTAAAGGTGTGCGCCACCACCGCCCAGCTTACATTTGCTTATTAATCTCGGTTATTTTAGCTATCACCTCTATCCTGCCTATTTCTCTTATATTATTTGTGCCATTTTGGTACATTCTTCATGACTTTAGCCTAGATGTTTTTTCTCATAACGCTTTAATTCATACACACACACATACACACATACACATAATTTATTTACTTGCTTTCTCTCCCACCTCCAGCGGATGCACCGTCAACACAAACCCTGCCTTCTCCTCCCACCTCACAAGAGCCTATGACAGAACCTGGCACCTGGTAGATTCAATACACAAGGTAAATATTGACTATTTAATGGATGAGTGAATGAATAGGTTAAGACACTTGGTATGATCCTCCCCATACCAAGAAATATACTTTCAAAGCTTTGCCTTGCTGCCAGGCGAAGACCACACTATTCAACATATGTTTAGTACTAGTGATAGAGAAAGTGCACTTGCTAACAAAAACTTGCTTTCTAAAGGAAAAGCATTTTCCTTGGAATTTTCAAGTTATCATTATCTATAGATTTTGGATAATTTAATACCAGAAGAACATAGCTATGAATTCATTTATTTACAAAACTTTCTTCTTCTTCTTCTTTTTTTTTTTTTTATTTATTTTTTTTTTTGGTTTTTCAAAACAGGGTTTCTCTGTGTAGACCAGGCCGACCTCAAACTCAGAAATCCACCTGCCTCTGCCTCCCAAGTGCTAGGATTAAAGGCATGCGCTGCCACTACCCAGCTACAAAACTCTTTATGCAAACCTTTATCCTAGCTTTTTTATTTTGGCTTATCATATAGTTTTATGGCTTTCATCTTGACTGATGAGTACCCCAAGAATAGTAATTCCCCCTCTCTCTCTCTTTCTCTCCCACCCCCTCTCCAGCCCCAATGGATACAACATATAGCAAGAAGACATAAAAGTTAATGTTTGGGTCCCCATAATAGAAATGACATAGTGGGAAGCTCTGGAGATATAGGGGATACTGAAACCTGCCAGAGGTAAGTTTGCCCCCTTGAAGAAGCATTGGTAGGATAAAACCTTTTGGTACCTCAGGCTGTTTCTGCTGAAATGCAGGAGAAACATAGGGGCTGGTCAGTGGTCACCAGGCAGATCTCAGTCACATGGAAAGTCCTGGCCCAACTGGACTTAGCTGGACAGCTTAAGAGTAAAAGTACTGTAAAAGTATGACTGGCTGAGAGAATATGCCGATGGAGAGGGGGCTTCAACAGAGCCTGGTGCCTCTGGGTTCTCTGCCAACATCAGGATCAAGGCCTAAGGAGATCACACATTGCGGAAGAAGCCTGAGATGTCCAGATCCTTCTTGCTAGGTCACCCAGCAGCCTATCTCTCAGGCTGTTCAGTTTAGATTAGAAGTGTTACTTGAAATGTCAAATCTCATCTTGTCACGCTCATGTAGCACTTGCTCAGGAAAAAAAAAATGGCCACGCTAAAAACAGTATTAAACATGATAGTTGTTACTACCAGCCCCTTCTATGAAGCCAGTATAACTTCATGACCCTAGTTCTTGCTGAGATCTAAATATGTAATACACAAAGACTTTATACCATTCACTATTATGTTTTATTATGAGAATGAAACATATTCTATTCCAATGTGTGCCCAAACATTCATTCATTCAATCTCTTACAAGAAGGTAAGAAGATATAGCACAGGAATTCTTATTCCACATTTAGCACAGAAATTCTGTTCACCAGCAAGTCATTGATTCTTCCTGAGCCCCAACTCCCCATCTATGAAAGATAGATTGCGATAAGCCATTATTCCTACAGGGTTGCATCTTGAACACATCAGGCTGGTTTCTTTCTCAGAATCTTAGCACACAATGTAACTTTCAGAATCTTTCTTTTTTAGTTGATGACTATCCATTTTTTAAAATATTGGTTTCAAGCCCATACTGTGTAATGTTTATTTCATAAGGAAAAAGCATTGCATGGTGAATTTTATTGAATGAACAAATTCTATTTAAATTTCACTACCTGTGTTAGACTGTCTCAGCTTCATAATAATCAGACAATATAAGGATTTATACCTTTATTTTACAGATAAGGAAATGGGGATCAAGGAGGTCAAAGGGCTGGTTGTGTACACATGATTTAAGTGGGGGCACTGGGGTTTAATTCAGCTCCAAAGGCCCCACCTTCCTGGCCCAGCTACATCACTCTTCCACATTCCCTGCCGGCTCCACCAGAGAGACCTCATGACATGCCTATTACAGCTGATGGACCTGACTTGGTCCTGATGTTGAATCAAAATCCAGACTTACCATGCTTTTCTTGTCGGCCTTCTGGATGGTGTACCCTGTGATGGCAGCATTCCCATCGTCCTTTGGTGGTGTCCATGTTAGAGCAACATTCTCTCCCCACACATCTTCAATAGTCACAGCCTGGGGTGGACCCGGGCGGTCTGTAGGATGCATTCATGCCATCGTTGTGAATTCATGTTCCCATCCAGTCTATACCCTGCTACATGAGGGTCTACACACAACCTGTGCTTTCTTTATCTGAGTGGGTCCCACACAGGGCCAAGGGCAGAGAGCAGTCTCATACTCCTTTTAGCTTAGAAGACCCCTTAAGGTTTGTTTTAAAGAACTTCAGGTTCCCCAGAGGAAGTGCGCGGAACCCCAAGTCCCAGCAAATTGACTGTAGCCAAAAAAATGATTAGAAATAGCTTCTCTTGGCACTGATAATTAGCTAATTTTTGTTTGACTTTTTATTTATTTATTTTTCTTAAAGATTTATTTATTTATATATATGAGTACACCATTGCTCTCATCAGACACACCAGAAGAGGGCACTGGATCCCATTACAGATGGTTGTGAGCTACCATGTGGTCGCTGGGAATTGAACTTAGAACCTTTGGAAGAGCAGTCAGTGCTCTTAAATGCTGAACCATCTCTCCAGCCCTGACTTTTTAGATATATGTGATCTTTAACTCAGCATCTTTTTGCCTTAGCCTTCTACATGCTAGAAGTATAGGCATGCATCACTATGCTGGGCCCTTAAATTTTGTTTATGTGTGTGAGTGGTGTATGCTTGTATGGGTGTATATACATGTCAGGGATGGGGAGGTGCATACATATGGAAGCCAAAGGAGGATATCCAGTGTTTCTATCCTCCTTACTCCTTGGAGATTGAGTCTCTTTCTGAACCTGGAGTTACTGGTTTGTTTGTTTGTTTGTTTGTTTTGTTTTTTTGTTTTTGTTTTTGTTTTAGCTTCACTGGCAGGTAGGAAGTCAGGACAATCCTGATCTCTCCTTTCAACTCAGTGCTGGGCTTTTGGGCTCATGCAGGACCACACCTGGCTAGCTATGTGGGTGCCGGGATCCAAATCCAGGTCCTCATGCTGTGTACTCTTGCTATC
Source organism: Tokudaia tokunoshimensis (assembly GCA_036184795.1). Classification (NCBI taxonomy): domain Eukaryota; kingdom Metazoa; phylum Chordata; class Mammalia; order Rodentia; family Muridae; genus Tokudaia; species Tokudaia tokunoshimensis. The sequence continues at coordinate 11,197,579 of BTHU01000007.1, forward strand.
TGAATCTCACCAGCCCCCTAAATGTTCCGACAGACATTGCAAAAACAACAGAAGAGTTTAAGCATGAGGCATGGGCTGCGTATAAGGACCCCTCCCGACTCTGTTCCCCTAACTTTGAACAATGATGAAAACCAACCTATTTATTTTCTATAGGTACTGATGATTGTAAAAGGATCAATGCCTGTGGTTAATTATGTGACTTTTGTTGATGTTTCTTTACATTAGGAAAAATCTTCACTCTTTACCCAAACTTTACAGCTAGTGAATTGCAGGTGTGGCAAGGAACATTTTAAACTGTCTAGAAGCTGCTGTTTTTGAATACAAGGATTAGCATAAAATTTTTTTTATCATCAAAGGAATTAGAAATTATAAAGCAATGACAATGGAATTCACTAAAAATGTGTCCACTGATTACGCACACATCCCCAGGCCTCTTGTGATTAGTACATGTAGTCAGTGAAAGTTATTTTGAAATACTAATAAATCTTGGGGCCTATTTCTTTTTAATTGCATTTCTTTCCTTCTTTCTTCTTTTTTATTATCTATTTATCTATGTGCCTATGCATCTATCTATCTATCTATCTATCTATCTATCTATCTATCTATCTATCTATCTATCTATTTATCTAGAGACAGGGTCCCTCTATGTAGTCCTGGCTGTCCTGGAACCCACTACCTAGTAGACAAAGCTGGCCTCCCATCTCTGTCTCTCAAGTACTGAGATCAAAGGCGTGCACCACCATACACAGCATCCCTTTTTTAATCTTAAAGATATTTTTGCATGAAACAAGCCTATCACACATTCCTGTCTCTCCCCGAATGACGAAGGCAATTAGTCCTCTGACTAATTGATTCCTTTGACAGAATGTTCTAGCTCCATCCTGCAAACTTACCAACAATCTGGATGTCGATTGAGGCATTTTCCACGTATTTATCCACTTTGACCTGAAGGTCGTACTTGCCCGAGTGGCTCCTCTCTGCTTTCCTGATGAATATGATGGTATCAGTCTCTGAGTTGCGGATGTTTATTTGATTCTTGTCAATTTCTTTACCATCCTTCTTCCAGGTCAGTTCTGGTCTTGGTTTACCCTAAAGAGAAAGATGGAAAAGTTAAAGGGGAGAAATAACTGTGTTGCAAATATGTGTGTGTGAGTGTGTGTGTATGTGTGTGTGTGTAAGAGAGAGAGAGAGAGAGAGAGAGAGAATGTGTGCTTGTGTGTGAGTGAGAGACCTAAGTTGATTATTGTTAAAGAAAAAAGAAAAAGGAAAAAGAAAGAAAGAACCAGGTTCATCTTATAAACAGCACATTCTTTTGCTGGAGCAATTATTTGAGTTAATGAATCTTCGACATCAAGATTTCAAAGTAGAATTCTACTTGGCTGGGAGCCATTGTGGAAATTAGGAACATATTGTTTTGTTGAATATGAGAACTTGGTGTGAATGATCAGTGCTACAGATGATTGAGCCACAGAGACCCTTCCAACATTTCTTCCTTCTGATCCTCTCTGATATCCTGGCCCCGCCCCACCCCACCCCACAGAGTCTTTAGGCAAGACTAGGTCTCTGTATTCTGTGGAATTTAAATCTGACAGTTGTATGGCATTTTCCATTATTGACCTAATCTTTATGGGGAAGTCTGAAACACGGTGAATTTACAGGCTAGACTTTCTTGCTCTACCTTCTAAACACTCCAGCCCTGGAGAGACACAATGAGAGGTGTCTGCGTTTTACCTGGAAAGGAATCACCAGATTGACAGCTTCTCCTACTCTGCGGATGTAAGTTTGCTTCAGATGCCTTGGGATGCGAATCTTTGGTGGCTCTGGGGAAGCGTAGAGAAGCAGAGTTGTGTAGTCAGTATAGTTTCCCGGAAGTGGCCTTGCCTAAGCAGAACGCATGATGCTCATGACCCGTCCTGGGGATCATGTCTTTTAACACACAATCCTACATGTTTTACTCACAGTATATTTAACGAATCTGGTCTAAAACGGTTTTCTCCAAGTGCAGATATCCTCTTATTCATTTTTAAGATGTATTTTTATGGGGTTAGAGAGCTCAACACTTAAGAGCACTTGCAGCTCTTCTGGTGGATCTTGTTTGATTCCCAGCTCCCACATGGTATAACTCACAACTGTAACTGCAGTTACAGGAAATCCAGTGCCCTCTTCTGGCCCCTTTGGATACCAGACACAGATGTGGCATCCTGACGTACGTAAAGCCAAAACATTCATAAACACAATATAACATAAATGATTAAAAAAAGAGAGAGGGGGTGACTGGAGAGATGGCTCAGAGGTTTAGAGCACTGACTGCTCTTCCGGAGGTCCTGAGTTCAATTCCCAGCGACCACATGATGGCTCACAACCATCTGTAATGGAATTCGATTCCCTCTTCTGGTGTGTCTGAAAAGAGTGACAGTGTACTCACATGCATAGAATAAATAAATAAATCTTTAAAGAAAGAAAGAAAGAAAGAAAGAAAGAAAGAAAGAAAGAAAGAAAGAAAGAAAGAAAGAAAGAAAGAAAGAAAGGAAAGAAAGAGAGAGAGAAAGAAAGCATTTGAGTACTTAGAGAACTGAAAGCCAAGAAATCCCCTTGCCTCAGCCTTTCAAATAGCTGACACCAAAGGCATATAACACTATGACTACCTTCTATGTGTGATTATTTTGGTATGCATTGATCGTTTGGAAACAATTACTATATAGAATTGTGCAGATCTTCCAAAAGCTGACATGTTTGATTATATAATATCTTAAAAATTTTTATTTGTTGATATGATTGCTGGATCAATATTTTTAAGCATTCAAAAGCTATCAAGTCCATAATGATGATGTTAAGCTTTTCAAATTTCTTTTTGTTTGAAAGCTCAAATATTTCTATGAGCAAGTTGTCAACAGACTCTGTAAATTGCATGCCATGAATTGACAGTCCCATCCCATTCATTTTTGAGAAAAATCTCAAGATGCCTCTCTGGGTAAAGGTGCTTGGTATGCAAGCCCGATGATCTGAGTTCTATCCCTGAAACCCACGTGGTGGAAAGAGAGAACCAAATTTTGAAAGGTTTTCTCCAGTCCAGAAAACAGAGTCATGGACTCGAGAGCAAAGATTAATACAATTGTCATTTCTTATGTTTGATCAACAACACCCTAAGGTAAAACTGGGCCTTAGAGCAGCTTTTTAACTGTGAGCACATGGTAGCTGAAATTCTCAGTGGCACTGACTTGATTCATGCAAAGGCACAAATGGCTTTATTTACATGTAGCTTTATACCATTGGTGCAGATGCGAGTACATTAAAAAGGGCAGGAATATCCTTGTCATTGTACAAATGGCTGTGGCCTTGAAGACCTACTTGAGCTTGACGGTGGGGGTAGCTCCACCAGAGTTGATCCAGAGAATCTGTTCAAGTCAATTAAACGGTCTTCTGAATACTAACTTATACAGCCCAAAGCTGATCCTTCTAAACTGCCTTAAAAGCAGGGTTCTGAGAATTTGTAGCTTTCAGGAAGCATTCATAAACTATCAAAGGAATGTCAGCCCAATAAATCTTAAGAAAGGGATGAGTGGGCTGGAGAGATGGCTCAGCAGTTAAGAGCACTGACTGCTCTTCCAGAGGTCTTGAGTTCAATTCTCAGCAACCACATGGTGGCTCACAACCATCTGTTTTGTTTTTTTTCTTTTCTTTTCTTTTTTTTTTTTTCGAGACAGGGTTTCTCTGTATAGCCCTGGCTGTCCTGGAACTCGCTCTGTAGACCAGGCTGGCCTCGAACTCAGAAATCCGCCTGCCTCTGCCTCCCAAGTGCTAGGATTAAAGGCGTGCGCCACCACCGCCCGGCACTCACAACCATCTGTAATGGGCATCTGATGCCACCTTCTGGTATGTCTGAAGACAGCGACAGTGTACCCACATACATGAAATAAATAAATCTTTTTAAAATAAAAGGGATGAGTGAGTGAGTGTGTGAGTGAGTGTGTGTGCGTGTGTGGGTGTGCGGTGTATAGTACGATATGTGTGTTGTGTGTTTATGCACATTTGTGTGTGTGATATGTATCTGTATGTGTGTGTGGTGTAGTATCAGGAGCCATGTGGGACAAGCTAATAACTAGCAGGTGATCATCCTGAAATGGCCTGCTTTGGATTATTATATAATCTGCAACAGGTGCGCCCTTATTAAACAAGGCTCTAAGGGATTCATTTTAGGAAAGATTCCTGCTATTAATATGCTTTTCCTGTTATTATTAAACATATATAACAATCACTAAGTAGTAGCACACCCCTTTGGAGTAGACCTCTGCAGACCCATGAAGATGTACTATTGTCTTGTAGTGATGCTATATAAACAGATAGATGACTTTAAGTTTTAATGATAATCCTATAAGAATTCTGAAAATTATATTTGTGATTATTAAGTTCTTTTATAATGGGACTGCTATTAGGTCCTTTTCTGAAAGTCAAAACTGCAATGAGAACTCTGCCAGTCTCCCAAGTGTCCCCAATTAATTGCTCTTAGATGGTAACCAGACTTTCTCCTATTCAGAACACATTCCAAGAGGTTGTAAAACAATTAACCAAAGGTCATAAAAAGGAACTAAGGATTTATTATAGGTGGTAGAACAGAAGATAAAATATTGACTGGGTTTATCTATACAAAACTTCACTTATAACTTAGTTATGGTTTTTAAAACCTTCAGTGAACCTGTGGAGGGGAGACAGGTGATGGATGTTTAGCCAGATAACTACTAGTGGATATGCATGTAAACATTCTCTGTTGTAAACCTCTATTTCAATTTATGATTTGATTTTTTGCGTGAACTTGTGATGAACTTTGTAACGTGTGATCATGTCTGAAAGGTGTATAAGTGCTGAGGACAAAGAGATGAAAAAAGAGAGTGGAATTTTTCCCTTTCCCCATTTAGATCTTTCTGCTTTTCCCCTTAAATAGCTTTCATAGGAAACTTTTCACAACTTAGTAATAAATGCTATCATAACTTTTCTTTCTTTTCTTTTTTTTTCATTTTTATTTTCTGTATTCTTAATTTACATTCCAAATGATTTCCCCTTTCCCGGTTCCCCCCTCCCTGAAAGTCCCATAAGCCCTCTTCCCTCCCTCTGTTCCCCATTTGCCTAAGAATTTCATGAATTTATTGTTTTTAATTGCTGAGTAGTATTCCATTGTGTAAATATACATGGAAAATATCTCTGATAAAATTGAAGAAATATATAGAAAAACACGTTAAGATTGACTATTTCATGGAAAAATTATACAGATAAAATGGTAGCCGTAAAAATATTCCTAAGTTGATTGAAAGTGGAATTATAAACATTTTCTGATAAAATTGAAAATCCACAAGGAAAATATTTCTGATAAAACTCAAGAAATATATAGAAAAACACGTTAAAACTGACCATTTCATGAAAAATTATACAGATAAGATGGTAGGCATAAAAATATTCCTAAATTGGGTGAAAATAGAAGTAAAAATATTTTCTGATACAATTGAAGATTTACATGGAAAATATCTCTGATGAAATTGAAGAAATTTATACAGATAAATTGGTAGGAATAAAAATATTCCTAAGTTGATTGAAAGTAGAATTATAATTTCACTTTCAGTCAACTTAGAAATATTTTTATGCTTACCATTTTATCTGCATAATTTTCCATGATAATCTTTAATTTTAATGTTTTTCTATATATTTTTTTCAATTTTATCAGAAATGTTTTCCATGTAAATCTTCAATTTTATCAGAAAATGGTTATAATTCTACTTTCTATCATAACTTTTCTAAGTGTCCCCTTTTCTTCCTGTGACTTCCAACTAGCAGGCTGAAAGTTAGAGCCCAGCAGGTCCTGCTGAGATAGAACAAAGGCCATTTACTTAATCCTTTGTGGTAAGAGGAAGAGGTGCTAAGTGCCAGAGACTGCAGTCTCTGACCTCAGAGGAGCATAGTAAGCAGCTACAGTAGCATAGTAACTTAGACTTAGATAAGTAAACTTCTTATTAAACAGCAGCCCTAAATACCTTCTAAGACAAAATCTTACCCCCAATCTCGTAAGACAAAGTCTTACCTCCCCCCACTCCCTGCCGACACTCTTCCCTCTCCGCTGCCTCAAGAAGAACTGATAAGAAAGAAGAAACCTGCCCCCCCCCCACACACACACCAGGGCTGGCCCCAGCACATGTAGTGTATGTGTATGTGGGGGGGGGGGGGCGTGTGTATGTCCGTATGAGCACATTTGTGTGTATGATATGGTATGTGTGTGGTATGTGTGTCTATGTATGTATGTATGGTGCAGTGAATATGTATGTGTGTGTATGGGGTTGGGTGTTGTGTATGTCTGTGTGTATACATTTGTGTGTGTGTTTGTGTGTGTGTGTGTGTGTGTGGTCTGATGTGTCTGTGTGTTGTGTGTGTCTATGTATGATGTGGTGTGTGTTTGGTGTATGTGTGTGGTATATGTATGTATGATGTAGTGTATGTGCTTATATAGTGTGGTGTATGTGTGTGCATGGGGGAGGTAGGTTGAGTATGTCTGTGTGTGAACATTTGTGCATGCACACACACCAGAGGTCCTTCCTCTGGATGATGTCCATTTGGACTTGACTGGTGTTTTGTTTTTTGAGGGGGATCCACTAGCCTGGAGCTTGCTGGTTTAGCTAGAATGGCTAGCCAGTAAACCCCAATGTCTCTGCCAGCACTGGGACTACAGAACGTCACCATTCCTGGCTTTCTTATGTGGGTGCTAGTGATCCAGCTCAGGGCCTCTTGCCTGCAGGAGGGCTTTACTGACTGAACTCTATCCCCAGCCCTAGAAAGAGTAAAAGCAAATGAAAGGAAAGGTGGGTCACATGTGTGATCCTGCCACCTACCGATGATTTCCTTCACAAGGATGGGCTGAGAATAGTACTTGGGCTCACTAGCCCCAGCGGCGTTAATAGCCTTCACACGTACAAAGATCTTCGCATCCGTGGGCAGACCATTGATAGTGAACTTGGTCTTGTCAATCAGGTCTGTGTTTGCAACTATCCAGTCCTCAGCTACAACCAGTCAAAGACAAAGAAAAGAAGCAGGAACAGCGTTTAGTGAGAGAAGCCATTCCAGGCCATCACAACCAATTCTAACTTAGCATTTCATTCATACTTAGATCCTTTGGAAAGAACATGATCTGGACTAGACTCAAGTTATGACTATTTTAATATCTGAAAAATGCCTACAAATGGCTAGCATAAACAACAGAAAGAATTAAATCAGACTCTGCCATTTCTGAAAAAATAAATAAAAACTCTTAGGAATCAAGTGCTCTGAATACTAGTAACTGTTTCCACTAATTTTGCACCAACTTTACTCCAACATGATTCCACACTGCTTGATCTATCCTTGATATTTATGCATTGATAAGCTTTAAAGTTCAGAAAGACAGGAAATTGCCCTTCACATGAAAGAAAGGCATTAATCTTATCACGTGTCTCTTTTTATTTATTATCCTTTTTATTATTATGAAACATAATATGAACATAAAGAATCTGATCGTATTTGTTTGCACTCATGAGGAAAGACCAATTCTATTTACGCAGAAGCGAGGAGGCTCATGAGCTGACGTCTCCTGTAGTTGGCACAACCCTTCTCTCTCAACCCAAAACTGGATTTTCTTTTCAGCAATTGGTAGCTCTGTTAGAGCAGCTCTTTAACTGTGAGCACATGGTGGCAGGGAGACAGGGTAGCTGTCATTCTCTGTGGCACTGACTTGATGCTATAAGGATGGACAAGCATTTCAGCTTCTAAAAAATCAGAAATAACCACTGGTACAAAAGAAGTCTCGGAGACAATGAGAAAGTCACCCCTTTCCCCTCAACTCTAGGGACTTCTGTGTGGAGGTCTTAGGGAGGTCCTTCATGTAAGGTCATGGAACATTCCCAGGTATGGTTCAAAGAGTAAGAAAGTCCGAGAGCTTCATAGAATACGTTACCTGGTAGATCATACGCAGCCTCCCCATTTTCATTAGACTGTTTTGCTGATGTACCTTTGAGAATCCGTCAATAAATTAATTAAAGACACCCACTTTCACACCAGAAGAACATTGTATCAGTAGTCAGCATTCTCTGTTAGTAAAGTATGCAAAGTAGGCAAAGAGACTTTTCTTCCAAGTAGTGACGCAAGAGACAAAAAACGTGTTAAGGGGAGGCAGGGATTCTCCAGAGAGACACAGCTTATTCTCTAAGGCCTGTGGGTTTTGTCTGTGGGCACCTGCCCCAGAGAAGAAAAGGGCTAAGACAAGAGAAGAGGAGAAAAGGGGCTGAGACACCTCCACAGGTGGGAAGAACTGCTAGAGTGCAAAAGTGAAGGAAAAGGAAGACTCGCTTCTGGAATCCAGAAGGAGCGGCACACAGCAAACAATCTATGCCTGTCCAGTCCCCTAGGGAACATGATGCTCTCAAGGCCGGGCTTCCTCATCAAAGTCTAGGAGGACACGTTAGCACTGTCATACCTAGCAGGGCACAGCTGAGTCTTAAGGTGAAAATGGGAATTAGCCCAGGCAGCCCAGGGAACAGCCTTGGTTACTATGACAATGAACTCAGCATCAAGAAAAGAAACCTGGCCATTCTGGTGCCCCTGTAGTTCATGTGAAGTACTCACAGAATGGTGTGGGGCTTGTCCCAGTGGTTTGGAATGAGTTCCTATTGTGGTACCAAGGAAATGAACTAGGACAAGGAATCTAGAGTGGCCACCCCTGGGAACCTTGACCTGTCTCTCTCTCTTCAACCCTATCAGAACTATAAAGGAGGTTTGGTATCTTGACTGCAGAGAGGCATGTGGATGATAAAAATTATCCATGATTTTGAAAAAAAAGATACATCTTTCAGCAAATGGTCTGTTTGCTAGTCTTTGTGCTAGTTTCTTAGTGAAGACTCAGTGGATGGGAAAGTGAAACAGAGACGAGGAAAAATCCAGAAGAACAAAGGACAGATAAAAGAGAAAACAAGACGGGAGGGGAACAAAATAGCCCATCTCCTCACGTCCGAGCTATGCTAACTCACGGGAACAGAAAGAAGGACGCTGGAGGGTGAGGGAGGCACTATGGATGTTGTTTACTGCTGCTTGAGGTGTATTTCAAGAAAAGGATGAACTGGAATGAGGGAAGAAAACTAAGAATAAAACGCTTCAGGCATTAAAAATAAAATAGAAAGGGCAGAATGATAATAAAAAACGCACGCAACTGTATATATAAGACATAAGACTTCTTTTATAGAATAAACCTGACATATCCAAAAGCATTAAACACTTGAGAAAATTAGTTCTGGAGAACAGCAGCCATTAAAAGAGAATGAAGAATCAGGCAGCCACATTAAGAAAACAAGGAAAGACAAGGAGAAAGATACGCGTTATGAAAGAGTTTCCATAGAAAGCTAATTCCGACATGTTATGTGGCAAATATATACATAATGACCGTGTACATATACATATGTATATCCTCATATACATATATATCTACACAGACCACACACAGATGACGTAAAATACAGTTCGTTGTATTTTATCTAAGGTGGGTAACATCAAAATGACAGCCATCTATCATTTTGCTGTATCTTCTTACGTTTTAAACCTATCAGAAAGAAAAGAGTAAAGAATTTGCTCCGTTTCATTCACATACAGAAGGTTGCTCAGAAGCCTCATGACATATAAGGTTAAGAGATTCTGCTGAGTGGGCCGTCTGAAAAGCAGAATGGATCGCCCAGGATAGCGGGATACAAATAAGCCATACTCAGAAAGGCCGGAGGATTTTCTTGTTGAATAAGTCACAATGCTCACTTCCCTGGCTGTGTTAACCCTGGGCCTTTTTCTTTTAACATCCCCCTCCCGCGCTGGTTTTGGATCAAAGGCCTTCAGAAGCCTGTAGAAAGCATGTCAAGTGGAGTGAGGCTGCTGTCACTTCTGCCAGGGCCGCAGTGCACACTGGGATTTCAACAGTTTCTCTTTGTGAGTTTCTTCTCCACAGTGATTTTCCTCCAGGGACGTCCATCAGTGTTTATACTTCTTGATTCCCAAATGTATTGCTTCTTTGCTTCAAGGGGAACTTCAGTTTTAAAGTATGAGGTCCAAAGAATGGTTTTTAGAGGTTAATTCTTGGCCTTTGTTTTGTGGGAACTCAGTAAGCTTCTTTGGGGAGATGTTTGCCCACATCAGAGTGGAATCTGAGTCTAGAGCCGGTTGTTTCTGTCTTATTATACCCTATTGTCCTTCCCTCCCTCCCTCCCTTCCTTCCTTCCTTCCTTCCTTCCTTCCTTCCTTCCTTCCTTCCTTCCTTTTTCCTTCCCTCCTCCTTCCTTCCTTCTTTCCTTCTCCTTTCCTTTTTCCTCTCTCTTTTCTTTCTTTTTCCTATTTGGGACAGAACCCAGAGCCTACCACACTCTTGGCAAATGCTCCACTACTGAGTTATACCCACAATTCATTTTCAAATGTCATTTTCTTCTGGTCATGGCAAGCAGGAAATTAACAACAATAGGCAATGAGTGAATGTCACACCTTTTTTGTTTTGGTTTCCTGTGACATTTTCTTTCTCTCTTAATTTAATCAGGGGGTTCTTTGGACTCTTTTCTTTCTCCTGCAAAATTTATTTTTCATATACTCAAGCCTTAAGTTATTGCCACATGCTGACTGCATCACTCTCTCTCTGTGATTTAATCCTATCTCCTTAAAATTAAGAGTTTATTTTTATTATTCCCCTCTTTAAGAAAGAAGGAGATGCTTGTTGGTTTCTCCTCTTTGTTTGCCCATAAGCAGACTTCCACTGTTCAGTGGCATGCTGAAGCTGCACCCAATCTAGAAATGGATGCCCCGAGAATTTTGCCAAAGGATTGCTGTCCTGTGACAGCACCGTGATGATGCCCAGCCTTACAGCATAATTAAGATTATTTTTCTGTTTTAGCATCTACATTTGTAGCATTAAATACTAGAGGAAATTTATATTCACCTACATCTTAAAAAGATGACCTTTGGCTTGGCACCATTTTCTACAAGACAGCAATGATTTCCCGAGAAAGACAAAAGAAAGCGAGTCATGTCTCACCTAGCGCTGATGGTATTCACTGAATGTCTAGATGTACTTACTTCCTTCAAGGCAATACTCTAGCACATAGCCATCTAAACCTGCTGCGCCAATCTGATCTGGGGGCCTCCACTTCATTGTCACCGACGAGTCAGTCACGGAGTCGACAGCCAGAAGAGTAGGAGGGCTGGTCACAGCTAGAAGAATGGAGGTCAGAAGAAGCAGCTGTGAGGACGGAGCCATGACAGAGCGAGCACTTGCGATATGACAACTGGGATGCCACTAAAAATACACAGGAAGCTCCAGGTCTTAATAGTACTCACTGAGAACCCCCAGAGTCTGGCCGCATGTAAGCCAAAAGTCTGATTGACAAGTCTTGGAAAGACTGCCACACTCTTCTTCCAGTTTGAAATGTTGGTATGAGAGGCTGGGCAGCCAAAGGGACTTAGAGAAATCAATTTCCGGGATCTAATGATCTAGGGTAAAACTCCCATAGCCCTATAATTTTGAGTATTTATAATTTTAAGTTATGTGTATATATGTGGGAGGGGGTTATGGGCACATACATGCAGGTGCCTGGTGTTCAAAAGAACTGTCAGATCACCCAGAACTAGTTACAGACAACTATGAACGTTCCTCATGTGGATGCTGGATCAGAGACAGGTCCTCTGCAAGAGCAATATCTGCTCTTCATCACTGAGCCATTTTCCAGCCCTTAGACTTGTACTTTTAAAGCAAACTCTTGTACTGAATTTCCTGATTTCCCATTTCTTTCTTTTTTTCTTTTGGGGGGGGAGGGGGGTGAAGACAGAGGTTTCTCTGTATAACAGCCCTGGCTGTCCTGGAACTCACTTTGTAGATCAGGCTGGCTTTGAACTCTCAGAGATACATATACCTCAATCTCCTAAATGCTGGAATTAAAGGTATGTACCACCATGCCCAGCTCAATTTCCTGTTTCATAAGAAACACTTTAATATGGTAAAATAGTGGAGATAGCTTATCTTTCATTTGCCTTTCCAGGACATTTTGTGGATGTTTCATAGATAAATTTAAGATGCTGTCAAAAACTAAGATGCAGTTATAAAGCAAAGAGGTTCACTGTGAAATGTAGCCTGGTCTATGATATTTTAGGAAGGAGAATGGACAGCAGTCTCATGGACTCAGCTACATGTTTAGAGCCAAGAGTGGCAATGGGAGCCAACCTTAGCTCTCATTGGAGTTCTGGAAATGGATTCCAGGGCCTACATTCTGAAGATGTCAACTTCTCCAAAGTCAGTTTCAAAGATCTTATAATATTGCCCTTAACCTTGTCTGGTCTCCCACCCACCCTACTACTCTTAGAAGCTTCAGGTCCAGCCTGGCTTAAACGTCAGAGGGTAAGCTGTAACAATCTAGGGCAGTGATATCTATGACAGTGGCGTGTTTCTCTGGACTCACCCAAAGGAACAAAGGGCTTGGAGGGCATACTGGGCTTGGAGATGCCAATGGCATTGACCGCAAAGATGCGGACCTCGTAGGCCACACCTTCAATCATCTTCTTGGGCTCAAAAGTTGTTTCTTTGCAGAGATCAAAATTTAGTCTCATCCACCTGGAGCTTTGTTTCTTTTTCCTCTCAATGAAGTATCCTGTAGGTGTACAAAAGAGAGACCCAGGGTTTTTGTTTTGTGTTTTGTTTCTCTTTATCTTGTCTCCAAAGTTAAACTTTATTAGATAGTAGTTCTTAAAATTTTGTACATTCTAAGTAGGCTGAGTGAAATAGCCAAATACATTTACACTTTAATGCACATTTTCCCACTAGTTGTTAGAGATCAGATGACACAACTCTGAATTCTATAAAATACAGATGAAATAATAGGAATAAAAAAAATAAAATTATACTAGAAAAGGAAGAAAAATTATTCAGAGACATGCAGCTCCTAGCAACTTAGTCAGTGTGGTTGAGCAATGAAGAGCCAAGATTCCAGAAGGTTACAATGAAAATAAGAAGAGAAAAAAGATCAGTTTTGTGAATTTTATTACTATCTATAGAAAAATCATTTTCCCATTAAGGAAGCAAATTCTCCTAAGAATTTAATGATAAAAAATTCCTTAATGACACAACCTGTGGTGGTTTGGAGAACAACCCCCATTGGCTCATATTTTTGAATGCTTAGTCAGATAGTAGAACTGTTTGGGAAGGATTAGGAGGCATGGCCTTGTTTGAGGAGATGCATCACTAGGAATAGACTTTGACGTTTCAAAAGCTTATACCAGGTCAAACTCCCAGCCTCTGACTGCAGATCAGGATTAAAAGTTCTCAGCTACTGCTCCATTGCCATGCCTGTCTGCTTCCCACCATGATGATCATGGACAAACCCACTAAAATTGTAAGCAAGCCCCCAATTAAATTCTTGCTTTTATAAGAGTTGCCTTGGTTATGGTGTTTCTTCAGAGCAATAGAGTATTAACTAACACACAACCCTATGTATGGTAGTTACTGATCAGAACAATGGGAGTTAGACTCAGAGCTGTCTCAGAATTAGTTGTTGAGTGAAAAGAGAAAACAAGTGAGAAAAAGAGATGCTCAGGGGACATGCGGTGAAGCTGTTCAAATCCCAAGGAATCAGAACATCACAATAGACATTTCAATTTCAACAGCTATTTGAAGTCATAGTATAATAAGCACCATCTCTTCCTCTTCTGCCTTGGCAGTACTAAGAGTTGAGTCCAGAGCCTTCTATATGGTAGGCCAGGACTCTACCAACTCAAAAGACTTTTTCCTAGGTTCAATTTCCAGGATTTATTCTGTTTTAATATGCTTTAAGAGAATGCTAACTGCACTGGCGGTAACCTGTGCTGATCAGTATGTGATTACCTAAGATTGGAGACCCTCCGTCATAGACTGGAGGCTCCCAGTTCATGATGCACCAGTCATCTCCCACTTCTGTCACATTTGGTGCCACTGGAGGATCAGGGATATCTGTAGTAGATACAACAGAAAAATGTTAATAGGAAAAAAAAAAGGGGGTTGGGTAAAAGTCAGAATCTGGTACCAAGTTGTTATTGTTGTTTTTCTGAAATATATTTAAAAACTAACTTGGACAAAAAGTCCTACAGGGTAAACATGTAGTGAGAATTTTGGTTTCTTTAAAAATCCAGTTATGTAATGTGAATATGTTTTTGTTTTAATCCCAGGTGTGGGATTAGAGGCTGCTTCACAGCAGGTAATTATGATTTGCCTTGTGCTCTAGTAGGGGAGTGACTTTTCCCCAGCTGCAGATAGTTTACAGTTGGAACTCTGGGAACTTTTCAGAGGGTATAAATGCTAGAGACCCCAAGAGGAACTGGGGCAGGCATCCCATTTGAGGAGGCTGCTGCTGTTGCTGCTGTTGCTGCTGGTGGTTCCTGTTGCTGCAGTTTGTCAAGTGGTCTTGACCAAAGAGATGAGAAGAAGAAACTGGATATCCTCATGATGAAGACTGCACTTGCCCCAAGGAACTCGAGACCCCTAATTAACAAGAAGTAGTCTAAAGAAGTCTATGACACCTTTTTTCTATAACTTTTTCTATTACCTAGCATTAGGGGTTGTAAGGCTTGGGGTACAGTAAAGATCTAAAGGGAGGTAGATATAAGAATCCAATAAAGTGGCCCTAAAAATCATGCCTACATAAGGGGGAAGAGCTCAGTAAAAATAAACATAACAATATCTACAAATCCTTGAAAATCATCACATTAAAGAACTCATTCCACTTGGAACCAGACACCCCTCTTCTTTACTCTGAAAGTGGTGAGAAGAAATTATCACCTAATTGTTAGATACAGTTTTTTTTTTAAATTACAAAATTAACTTCCAGCAGAGGGAAACCAAGGACTAATTATTAACAATTTTATATCAAATAGAAGATTCAAGATGTTGATTGGAGGAATTTAACTCAGAATTAACAAGACACTATGTTAAGGTATAGTTAAGCTTTTGATAAAGTGACTAATTTGGAGTCACTTTGAAGTAATGGTTCCTCAAGGAAACCATTCTAAAGTGAGAAGAGGGGTCCAGAAGAATCTAGAACACTAATAGTGAGGTAGACTCAAGTCACTGAGTTTTAGCGAAATGTATTTAGAAAGCTAAGGAACAACGTACATGGTTATCATCCCTCAAAATGGCTTATGCAGGAAATTAGCAATGATGTTTCAGTGACTTTTAACTGGTGCCCAAAAGCAACTACCCAGAGCTAGTGAGGTCATGGGTCTCAGAGGAGAATCCACTACTGGCATTTTTACTAAATCGGTGCAATTCCTAACTGTGTCTAACTACTTATCCTTATGCCTACAGATTAGTTCTCACAATGCAGGAAAGAATACTTCTCTTTGCAACTACCACAACTGTTCAAATGCAGAAGAGCACAGGATGCCTAGCACCAGTTGATGCATCTATAATATAAGACTAAAACTCAAGACTCTGGGAACATTGCAGAAGAAGGGACAGAAAGACTATAAGAGCCGAAGGAGCAGGGCACCTGCTGTGAGATTGTGTCTCCAAGAAAACAGGAAAGCCTCACCCATGATACCTCAATGACATGCTGCCAAAACAAGACCCAAACAAGTACAACATCAGTAAATGTGCTAACACAGAAGGGGGAATTCTCATGGGGCTTTATCCGTACACAAAGAACTACACAGACAACTAAGATGTTAAGAGTGGGAGAAATGTTCTTCCCCAGGGAGAATCCCCCTAATTGGTTATCCAATACCAAGTGGTCAGTCCTGAAATTATACAGGTTGTATTTCTACATATGTAGGTGTGTGCATATGTGTGTGTGTGTGTGTGTGTGTATGTGTGTGTCCATGAATTTGAGAGGGAGTTATAGGGCATGGGAGATGCTGGGTGGAAGAAAAGAGATAATGTAATTATATCTTCATTGTAAAAAAAAGTTCTTAAAGGCTTTTGAAGTATACCCAAAGGGATGACAGCTTTGTAGAGGTATAACCAATAGTCCCAAACACCCCTAAACTTTTTAGTTTCTCCAGTAAGAAGTCCTCTAGATGAGAAAACAGAGGAGAAAAATAAGAGGAAGGAAGGTAACATAAAGATAAAAACAACGAAGGTAGAAAAAGATATGCTGGTTGGTAAAATAAAGCTGTGTGTGGTTTCCTCCTGTCAGAGGCTAGGAGGTTTGTTCCTCTGGAGACCTTACCCACAACTTTAATCTTGATGCTTGCATGTGCTTCTCCAGCTTCATTTTTCAGATTTATGTTGTACACACCAGAGTCATCTCTCTCTGCCACATCAATGACCAGTGTGCTGCTGTCAGGGTAGGATTCTGCCCTGATACGACCACTGCCCTCCATAATAGCCTGACAGGGAAGAAGCAAACACATCGTGATGGACAGACAAGAGCCACTCTAGAGTATCTGAGGACCCCAACCAGGCAGCCCTGAGTGCCCAACATGGACATTGTCAGGTCAATCTACTCCATCTACACAGGAGGAAACCCAGACTTCATGTGCTCAAGTCTACACTGCTGAGAGGCAGAGAGCCGGGGCTGGATTCAAAAGCCCAGTAACTAGAAGCTTTCCTAAGAGAAATACGAGGGTAGAAGGGGTCCTTTTTGGAACATCAACTCATCAGAGACTCATGGTTTTCATTTGCATGGATGTCTTGGAAAAAACAGGAAAACATTGAAAAGCCTGGGAGGGGAACCCTCATCTTTAATGCCAGCACTCTGGTGGCAGATCTCTGAGTTTGAGATCAGACTGTTCCACTTAGCAAGTTCAAGGCCAGTCAGAGCTACATAGTGAGATCTTGTCTCCCAAAACAAACAAGGCAAAACACAAAAACCAAACCAAACAAAACAAAACAAAACAAAAAAAACATGTCGGTGGGTGAGTGGTGTTAGAAAATGGTGCAAGGATAATCTTCCACTCCATTTAATATTACATTTCCATTTTTTAAAGATGTATTTATTTTTATTTCATGTCTGTGTTGTCTTGCCTGTATGTCTATGCACCATGTATATGAAGTGCTCCTGAGAGTCAGAAGACATTGTCAGATCTCCTGGAGCTGGAGTTATAGATGGTTGCTAGCTGCTATGTAGGTGTGGGGGACAGACTCCTGGGTCCTTTGCAAGAGCAAGTGCTCTTAACCACTGAGCCGTCTCTTAGCCTTGAGTTTCCACTTCAGATAAGGGTGTGGAAGAATGACTGATCCCAACTGGCAGTGAAAAGCTGAGTTGTCTGCTGTACTTTTCTACTTCTGCCATGTTAAATTCTTAAACCGCTGAGCTACATCCCCAACCTCTGATCTCCTAAGCCTGGTGCTCACTGCATATCCCTACCTGGTCTGGAACTGTGTAGACCAGACCAGCCTTGAATTCCCAGCGATCCTCATGCCTCTGCCTCCAGAGTACTTGGAATAAAGGCATGTGTCTCCGTACTAGTCCAAGAGCTGCACAGCTTGATCTCTACTTTCCACTCCGGTGCATGAACTCCTGCCTCCTTGGGCTTCTTGTAGGAAGAAAATCCTAAATGGTCTTTAGGTTCTATCTGGGTGTTTATTCCTTGTATAATACCTGGAATTGAAATATCCCCCCTCCCCCTTTCCTCTGCTAGGAACCAGACCCAGGGTCTCATATAGGTCAGGCAAAGGCTCTACTTGTAAGACCCCCTCCCCCTACCTGCAGCCACCATTGGAGAACTCCCCCAAGGCAGTGTAGGATACCCTCACTTATTGTCATATTCCGAGCCATTGCTTTTCATAACATAACCTAGTTCCAATGTCCAGAAAAATAACTGTTCACACAGTTTTGTCAATTTGGGGATTACTCTACATATATGAGGATTTAAGTTGGGTTCCTGTGGCTCCATTTTGCTGGAAGTCAAAGTCTTATGTTCTGTTTTTTGTTCCCCCCTCCCACACCCCAGAAAGCTAGGGACTGCTTAAACTGAGATACTTTCCCCCCTCCTCCCCATGCCACCCCCATCTTTCGTCTTTTCCTGGTCTTCATGCCCCTGCAGCAGTGGCTTTCTAGGCCTCCCACACCTTAAGCTCATTGTTTGTCCTTGACCTTGGTGCTTCGGAATTCATGGGCGGGGTGTTTTATTGTCAGCCGCAGAGACTTCGGTGACTGTCTGCCCAGTTCTATCACAGATATGCTCTGGAGTTTTTCCGTATTGTTTATTTATTTTTTTGGGGTGTGTGTTAAAGACAGGGTCTTTTTTGGTAGGCTTTGCTGTCCTTGAACACTCCTATTTTACTCAGTGTCATTGGTATGGAACGGGATGCCACACCCAGCTTAGCATCCCCTCTGTAGTTACCATGGCATTTTTTCCTATGCAAAGAGATTTCGTTCCTTATTTCACTGCTTCTCTTCCTTCCTGCCCCATGACATCCATGGACTATAAGGTGGGAGTATGTACCTAAGTCACAAAATCATGCTTAGCCAAATAAGTAGGTGGCTAGAAATATAAAAACAAACGATTAATAGATTCATCTGAAAATCAGCTTTTATTCTCTATTCTCTTTTCAGAGGAATTATACCCATAATGAGCTTTTTTTTGTGGGTTTTTTGTTTGTTTTGTTTCTTTCTCTCCCTCTCCCTCTCCCCCCTAGCCCCCCTCTCTCTTCCCGTGTGTGTCTGTGTGTGTGTCTGTGTGTGTGTGTGTTTTGAGACAGGGTCTCACTCTTTGACTGTAGCTTTGACTGTCCCAGAACTCATTATGTAAGCCAGGCTAGCTTCCAACTCACAGAAGTCTGCCTGTGTTTGTTTCCAGTGTTTGGATTAAAGGCATGTACTACTACTACCCCTGGCTGTAGCACACACACATCAATTTGAGCCTTTTTCCCCGCACCTGAATCACAGCGACAAGGGGGAGGAGAGGATTGGGTCATGTGCATGCCCGTGGTTGTGTGCAGTTGTTGTGGGCACGCACTGGTAACAAACCTTATCTGCTCGGCTCCAGATGGCTTTGGGAGGAGGTTCCCCTGTGACAGGAATCTCCAGGCGAAGCTTGCTTCCGGCAATCACTGTCACTGTGTTGTCAGCATCCAGACCATCCAGGATGATCTTGGGAGGGTCTGGAAGAGTCAGCAGGACTTTTGTTATCACACAGACATTTCCAGGTGGTATTTTGCAAGACTTTTGTTATCACACAGACATTTCCAGGTGGTATTTTGGCTAGTGACTGACTACTGATAAGCGTTGGTAACAATCAGTTTTTAACCTGGGTAAAATATGTATAATATATATTATTTATATATAGATATGAATATATATTATTTATATATAAATATATATATGAGTCGTCATGGTAGTTCATGCTTGGCACCCTATAAAACTGCTTCTTGTCATATTTACAAATCAACTACTTATAATGAATAATAGCAATTGATATATCTTTTAAGTCATATTGTTTTTCCTGCATTAGAGTCCAAGGTAAGCAAACAAGTGGACAGCTATACAATAATTCCTTTGATCTACTCACCGATGACATGAACTTTGGCAGACAAAGGAACATTGTAGGCATCTGGTGTAAATACATATTCACCTTCATCTTCAATGAGAGCATTGGCTATGACTAGCTTGTGGATTCTAAAGAAAGAAGAAAACCATGTGTCTAACACTTTGCAAGGGTGTATAGTATACATGACCCAAAATGAAGAGACATCTGTCCTTTATCCTTCACTTACTTCACATAGGAGAGGGAGAACGAGAGGGACAGGATACATATGTGTGGTGCATGTGTGTGTGTGTGTGTGCGTTTATTCAATTTATTGACCCAAGTCAGATCTGCTTTGGATTATATAAAAGTATCTCTACAAATACAACCTGCTTATTATATATGCAAGTGTCCATTACTCTTTCTCATAACTTCAAAAAGAGCAAAATACAGCATCTTAAAAATGCTACATTTAAATATAGGCGAAATCACAAAGGAAAACACTGACTTTGGCTATATACATCAAAGAGTAATAGTTGTTAAGTTTATGGGCCATAGATCAGTGAGGAGTGGATGGGGCCTATGGATACTCTCATTGTAAAAAGTCTGAAAAGTGTACAGCTTAATGCTGGGAGACAGTGGCACATGCCTATAGTCACAGCACTTTGGAGGCAGAGGTAGGCAGATTTCTGTGAGTTCAAGACCAGCCTGGTCTACAGAGTGACTTCTAGGACAGTCAGGACTGTTACGCAGAGAAGCCCTGTCTCAATTTTTTTTTTTTTAAAAAAGTGTGCAATTTGGAGATAGGGACATAACTTAGTGGTAGAGCATTAACTTAGCACATATGAGGTTCTGGGTTCAATCCCCAGCAGCACACATATATACTGACATAGACACACATATGAAGGACATAAGGAATGTGTATACTTTTATATACATATGAAATTTCAAAGGATTTTTAAATCCCAGAAATCTATTTGTGATCTATTGTGAGACTCCGTAAGTTAAAGTTCAATTTCTTGCCTTAAATCTTTGCTAGATTCTAGGCAACTATGCTTTCCCATAATAAAACAAAAATAGAAGGAAGGTCATGCAATAGTTTTTTTTTATTAAAGACCAACAATAATTATGGCGTCAAGGTTTTATTTTATTTTTTAAACATTTACTTTATTTTTATTGTATGTGTATGGGCGTTTTGCTTGCATATATGTGTGTACTATGTGCATGCAGTGCTTGTAGAGGCCAGAAGAGGGCATCAGATCCTTTGAAACTAGAATTAAGACAACTGTGAGACTCCATGTGAGTGCTGGGAATTAAACACTGATCCTCTAAAAAAGCAACCAGTGCTCTTTACCACTGAACCATTCTCCCAGCCCCATGAAATAAGGATCTTAATTGACAATTATTTGCATTCTGGAGTCAGGCAACATGTGTTATAAAATAGAACAAGTGCCCCAATAAACTATGCAGAGAAGGTTGGTATTATAAAGAGTGGGAGAAGCAGCAACAGACAACAAAATGTATGCTCTTCCCAAGTTACTTTCCTTTAAAGGTTAAAGCATCACATCAACTCAATGTGTCCCATTCAAGGGTTTGGTATTATTATTTCTCATTATCTCAATTTCTGCAAAGTTAGATAAACAACTTGGTTAGGGCAAAGTAGAGTGGAAGGAACTTCAGCATGGGTTTGCTGGGTCTGATCAGTTCAAACCTATGGTCTCTCAATATCTTACTGAACATTTGGGCCAACTGGTAATCTGTCAGGTCTTCCATTAGAAAGCACATAGTCACTCCTGTAACCACAGGTTTAGATGGTGCAGTTGATAGGTTTTGGAGGATACACCATAGTATGAGGTATAGATAGAAGATATGGAGCAGGATGTGGTTTACAGCAAAACATTCACCAGTTCTTACTTGACTAGAGACAGCCCATCTCCTTACTCTCCAAAGAGTCAGTGGATACATCCTTCAGGAAGGAGGAAAAGTGAATGTGGTTATTTCCTATGGACGGCCCACCTGGCTTGCTTACCTTCCCTTGTGAACAACCTTCAGACGGTCACCCTCCTGAACAGGGAGGCCATTTTTTGTCCATTTCCCTGGTACATTTTCAGAGATTTCACACTTCAAACATACTTCTTTCCCAAGTTTTACAGTCTGATCAGTCAGAGGTGTTGTGATCTTTAGAGGTCTCACTGCAGAGACAAAGAGCATTACGATCCACATCCAAACTCCAGACAAGCTAACGTGGCGGCCTTTCTCAGTGCCCTGTCAGATCTTCTGTAACACGTGCTCTGAAGGTGACAATTTATTTCAATGTAGAGGATGTAACTGAGCAGAGCCTAGCAGAGCACAGGCTCCATCATCTCAAATATCCATGATGATGGTTGTTCATGCAGAGGATATGAACCACATCCATTCATATCTAAGGTTACAACTGTTCATCTGATTTCAAATAACCCGCATGACACTTTGTGATGCCTTTAAAGCTACAGGCATCCCAACATCATGCCCACAAGCAAATCTCAGAACCCTTTCAAGGTAAACTGCTATATTTACCAACAATTTAACGTGGGGAAAATATATGATACTGTTTTTTGTTCTTTTGAATGAGGTCTTTGTTTTGTTTGTTAAAAGACTTATTTGTTTTTATTTTATATGAATGAGTGTTTACTTACATGTATGTATATATACACCATGTGCATGCCTGGGGCCCATGGAGGGCAGAAGAAGGCATCAAACCCCTTGAAATTGGAGCTACAGAAGGTTGTGAGCCCCCATGTGGGTATTCCAACTGAACCCGGGTCCCTCTGTAAGAGCAGTGTATGTTCTTAACAACAGAGCCATTTCTCTATCCTTTGTTTTTAATGTAGGACTAGCAGAGTTTTTTGACTGTAATACTCCAAGTCTTATTTATTACATAAACCTTGTGGTTATTAACACACGTTTGTGCAGTATAAAAAATTTTAGAAATAGATAACATCTCATGAAGGTAGAACTGACTCTAATTACTTTAAAGGGATATAAATGTCAGATACAACCCTGCCTATGGTCAACACACATCTTTAGATTAAACTAAGATGGCCATAGTTCCATGAATCATCAGAAGCATGTCGGGATGGTTTCTTTTTATGTCTGTGATCATATGAAGTGCAGCTGGGCCAACGAAGGAGTAAAGAAGAGAGATGTCTGCGCTGCATGTGTGAGCAACCAACAGGACCATGACACTCAGCCGCTTTAGTTTCGGTGGCGGCTGTGACTAGACCGTTTTTGAGAAATCACTACTTTGAGAGGCCATTTGGACAAGAAGATTAGTTCTCTTATGCTTTGGAAGCCTATCATCTGCAGACAAGCTCTTCAACTGAGAGTTGTAAGTAGCATACCCAGTCTTAAACGACTTTCTTCGTGCACCAAATGCAAAGACAAGTTGCGTGTTGAATGTTAAATCTTCATTCAATGACTTGCACTTGATCGTGAGATATAGTTAAGCATTTGGTATATTTACAGTTTGGCACATAATTTTCTGGATAACTTTTTTTTTAAAGATTTATTATCTGTACAGCATTCTGCCTGCATATATACCTGCAGGCCAGAAGAGGGCACCATATCTCATTATAGATGGTTATGAGCTACCAAGTTGTTAGGAATTGAACTCAGGACCTCTGGAAGGGCAGCTAGTAGTCTTATCTTCTGAGTCATCTCTCCGAGACTCCTACTAGGTAACTTTTCATTTTCCCCAGAATTGACACTCTACTATATTTTTTAAGATTTATTTATTTTTATGTCTATGAGTACTCTATCTGGTTGTGTGTACCCCTGCATGCCAGAAGAGGACATCAGGCCACATTACAGACACTTGTGAGCCATCAGGTGGTTGCTGGGACTTGAACTCTGAACCTCTATTAGAGCAGTTAGTGCCCTTAACCGCTGAGCCATCTCTCCGACCTGATGCTCTAGTATTAAACGAAGTAATTGATTCCTCTCTAAGAGACCTGATAGGACACTCAGCTAGAGTAGAGTCCAATTCTACATATTTCAAGATGCCACAAGTAAAGGATCAAGCAGTTGGAGAGTTTCCTAAAAGCGGAGTTACTGAACACAATCTTGTACGTAAGCCAATGTAGAAGACATGCACTGGAGCATTGCTTACAGTCAACACTTAGCTTGGCCGACGACTGTCCCCCAGTTGTCATGGCTGAGTACTCCGCAGTGTCAGCCTTTGTTGCTCCTTCTATGATCAAAGTGTGCTTTTTGCCTTCAACTTTAATTTTGTATCTTGACTTTGGACCAGGGAAGATCTCTTCACCATTCTTAAACCTGAATTAACATGGATTTAAAGGGAGGAGTAAGAGGTTTAGTGGGAAGAGGAAGGCTATAAAGAAGGGTAATGGGAGATATAATCAAACTAAATCATATACATATATATACATATATATTTCCTATATATGAAATACTACACACACACACACACACACACACACACACACACACACACATATTTGTGAAAGCAAAAAAGATTTAATTCCAGGAAATAAATATTAGTTTATTGTTTTATTGCAGTGTCTTCCAAGGTTCCTAACAGATCCCGGACACACAGGAAGAATTTGTTAAAGAACAGGACTTCATTAACTATTCTACTGGTAGACCCACCCATTGATTCATAGCGCAACAAGGCTTGTGTACAAAATCGCATTAGAAGAACATGAGCGTCTGTTCTCCTTCAGTCAGAGGCAGTAATAAGCATACATCTGACTCTACTTCTGGTACCACAACATATTTTTAATTTACTCTGTGTTCTAGATTAATACTAACACTCTTTTCCATGCTAATGACTACAGATTCCTGTTGTATCATTTGCTATGTCCCTCTTTGTTTTTTCTTTTTCTTTTCTTTTTCCGAGACAGGGTTTCTCTGTATAGCCCTGGCTGTCCTGGAACTCACTCTGTAGACCAGGCTGGCCTCGAACTCAGAACTCCACCTGCCTCTGCCTCCCAAGTGCTGGGATTAAAGGCGTGCGCCACCACTGCCTGGCTGCTATGTCCCTCTTAATATCATATTTCATTTTACAATCTTTTTTTTTAATTATTTATTTTATTTTTTTTTATTTACATTCCAAATCATTTCCCCTTTCCCGTTTCCTCCCTCCCCGAAAGTCCCATAAGCCCCCTTCCCTCCCTCTTTTCTCCATTCAACCCCCTCTCATTACTCTGTCCTGGCGTTCCCCTACACCCAGTCTTTCCAGGACCAGGGGTCTCTCCTTCCATCTTTTTAGAAATCTATTGATATGCAGATTGTGTCTAGGGTATTCCGAGATTCTGGGTCAATATCCCCTTATCAGTGACTGCATACCATGTGTGTTCTTTTGTGATTGGGTTACCTCACAAAGGATGATATTTTCAAGATCTGACCATTTGCCTAGGAATTTCGTGAATTCATTGTTTTTAATTGCAGAGTAGTATTCCATTGTGTAGATATACCACATCTTCTGAATCCATTCCTCCATTGAGGGACATCTGGGTTCTTTCCAGCTTCTGGCTATTATAAATAAGGCTGCTATGAACATAGTGGAGCATGTGTCCTTATTGCATGCAGGTAAAGCCTCTGGGTATATGCCCAGGAGTGGTATAGCCGGATCCTCCGGGAGTGTCATGCCCAGTGTTCTGAGGAATCTCCAGACTGCTTTCCAGAGTGGTTGTACCAGCTTGCAATTCCACCAGCAGTGGAGGAGTGTTCCTCTTTCTCCACATCCTCGCCAACAACTGCTGTCTCCTGTGTTTTTGATCTTAGCCATCCTGACTGGTGTGAGATGGAATCTCAGGGTTGTTTTGATTTGCATTTCCCTAATGACTAAGGATGATGAACATCTCTTTAGGTGCTTCTCAGCCATTAGATATTCTTCACGTGAGAACTCTTTGTTTAGCTCTGTACCCCATTTTTTAATAGGGTTACTTGCCTCTCTGGAGTTTAACTTCTTGAGTTCTTTGTATATATTGGATATTAGCCCTCTGTCGGATGTAAGGTTGGTAAAGATCATTTCCCAGTTAGTTGGTTGCCTCTTTGTCTTTTTGACAGTGTCTTTTGCCTTGCAAAAACTTTGTAATTTAATGAGGTCCCATTTGTCTATTCTTGATCTTAGAGCATAAGCTATTGGAGTTCTGTTCAGGAAATTCTCCCCTGTGCCCATATGTTCAAGGTTCTTCCCTAGAAGCCCTTCATTTTACAATCTTAAATCGTCTAGTTTTTAATTTTAAACTAATTAGAATGAAACATGCCCTTTTTTAATTTTTGAAAGGGGTTGGTGGTTTTCAGCCTCCCATATATTTCCAGGGAACTGAAGAAATAGAGATGAAAACTGAATTCTTAAGGCAGTAGGGTTGGAGTCTGGGGCCTTGAACATGCTAGGCAAGTGCTCTCACTCTGGGTTTCATACCAACAGTGACAAAAAGAGAAAGCAGGTACATTATGTTTTTCCACATTAGACACCAGTAAGGCCTGCTACAAAGTTTAAGAACACCCATGGTCTTTCCAGCCAAAAAGTCGTGGGGAACATGTGTGGTCCATTTATCAGTAAGTCCCTGCCTCCCTACACATCTCTGCATAGATTTCTAGGAGTTGACTTTTCAGTCAACTTTTCAGAGGATGTTTTAGCTTATCATCTCTGCAAGTACAAAAGAGTCTGTGATCATTTCCATGTTTAGAAGCCACTCCCATGTTGCACCCTATTAGTTATGAAGATGCTTTGTCTATTAGATACATACAGGTATCAGCAAAGCCACTTACCATTTTACATTGGCATCATCTTCAGACACCTCAACTTCCAACTCTACCCTCTCCCCACAGTAAGCGTTCATGTCTTCCAGCTGCTTAGTCACCATAATTGGAGGCTCTAATTGGAAAAAGGGAAATCAAAAATCAGTAAAATATCCAAAGCCTGGGTCTTGAACCCCAGTTCGTTCACAGAGGAAATGCCAGCAGTGGCAAGGAATCACAATGCATTATCCAGTGGGTAAATTGGAGGTGAGACTCTCTCTGTCTCTCCATGGCAAACCAAAAAGCTAACGATACTGGATCAGTCAGTTCCTCCCAGCTGTTTCAGAACTACTCAAATCAAATTATTGGTTTGGAGAGTACATAAAATGCACACCAAATATCCTGCCTTCATGGAGTCAGGAGCCAGGCAATGGACAGTTTGGATGAAGGAGGATGTGGAAAGTGGTGAAGGTTTTGATTTTGGCCCTCAGCCAAGGAGAGGGGATGGGATTGTCTGTAACTAGAGGGCTTAATAAAGGAATTAAGGTCAACCTGGCTTTCTCTGGCTGTTCCAGATGCTCTTCTGACACTGGTGAATGATGCCCTCATCTTAACGAAGCTGCTTTCATTCGGCTAAGCAAGCGAAATGTGAATCATCCATTAACGTATGTTGGGTTTCAGAAGCTATAATTGAAACAATCCATTTTGCAGAATGGTGCTTGGCTTAAAGTCAAAACCATGAGGCAGCTTCATATAGAGGTGTTTCTCTCCCCTCAGCTTCTCTCTTCTTCTACAAATCAGAAGACCAAGTAGGACTCCAGATATCTGTCTTTGTAATGGAGTTGCAATACCGAGCCAATCGAACAGGCAAGCCAAATGTTTCTAGAGAGGCGACTGCTTCTTCTCTTCACTGAAGGGGCTACCTTGCCTTTGGTTTGGATCAGTGTCCCTTGGAGGAGAGCCCCAGCCCCTTGATAATGCAAGAAAAGATTTCCTCTTACCTCTTACAAAGAGCTCAGTAGAACATTTCTCATCTCCAGCTGTCACATAGTACTCCGAATCATCTGTCAGTGAGCAGTTATTAATAAACATGATTCTCTCGTTTCCTTTGTGCTCAAAGATGTATCTGTTTTAAAGAGGAGGGAAGTATAGTTTTGAGACCTTGATTATTGGTTTTTTTACTAGTAAATTTGGCTTATAATTTGTTAATACTTGAGCATCAACATATAGCTATGATATTCTATTTACGCAGCCTATTTTATATGTCCAATTAATGTCAAACAAAAGCTCATTTTAAGCCGGGCGGTGGTGGCGCACGCCTTTAATCCCAGCACTTGGGAGGCAGAGGCAGGTGGATTTCTGAGTTCGAGGCCAGCCTGGTCTACAGAGTGAGTTCCAGGATAGCCAGGGCTACACAGAGAAACCCTGTCTCGAAAAACCAAAAAAAAAAAAAAAAAAAAAAAAGCTCATTTTAATTTTTGTGACACATGGAAAAATGTATATTTATACAAACTATTTAATTTGTTATTTTTTTCTTTCATGTAAGTTTTCAGTGTAAATACAAAAAAAAATTCTCATATAGTTTTTAACCCACTTTGGGAAGATAGAGTTGGTTGAGTGTTTTAACTCCACAATTCTTCAAATAATTATGTATTAATTATGTACTTTACAAAGTGGCAGAGATGTTATCTTATTCATTTATACATAGTTCCTTCATTCTTTAGCCCACGAACACAGGATATTTTTGTTGGATAAATAAATGCTTGTGCAATTTAAGCAATAACTAACCTTAATTGATAAGATCAACAACAAATATATAGTCTTTTAATATACAGTATATAAAATTATATAGTATGAGCTTAAGTACTGGGCCTATTGTATCACAGTTACTCTCTATTAAGAAAGCATTTTCCCTGCTGGTGAGATGACTCAGCCATTAAGAGCACTGACTGTTCTTCTAGAGGTCCTGGGTTTGATTCCCAGCACCTACATGGCAGCTCATAACCATCTGTAACTTAACTTCGGGCCTCCATATGTACCAACGGTACACAGAAATACATTCAAAGCAAAATACCAATACATATCAAATCAAATCCATTTAAAAAAAGAAAGTTTAGAAAGAGGACACTAGAGGTCAAGGAGAGAAAATACTCTGATTGTATGTCACACTAATTATATGTGTTGATTATGATAGAGCACATGAGAACATTCTCACAGTTGAACAAAAAACCAAATTGGGGGAAATCTCTGAAATTGAAGACTGTGAGAACATTTTCTAGTAAGGCTAACCAAGAAAAATCATGTCTGAGTCCAGGCCGTCTTCACACCAGGTATAAATATTATTATCTCAAAGTCATGCTGTTTGGCATGAGCCCATGGACAAGCTGGAGACCACTTCACTGTATTCTAGAAGCGACAGGTTTCTGGGATTAAAGACTGTCAGTGTACACAGGGCACTTCTTAACCTAAAATGATATAATGGAACTGAAAATCTCTGGGACTGAGGGGGATCTCTGTGAAGTATTTCATAACAGGCTAGCAATACCGTCAGGTACTGGTGATCAGTTTGATTCCTTCCTTTGGAAGAGGGACAGGACATAGTAAAACACAGGCTTAGGTTTACCTTTCGTTATCTTAAGATCAAGTATTTCTGCTCAGATGTAATGATGTGGGCACTGCCAACAGCGCCCAAGTAGAAGTTGTTCAGCCACTATCAAAAACTCAAGTTACTTTGGGGAAACAAAACAAAACAAAAACCTTCTATTTATGAGATGTGATTTTGATCTGGAATATCAAATGTATATTTCAAATATTTCTAAGTTTTATTATTTTTAAAAGAGGTTTGGCAATGCTTTGAGATAATGACACCTAATATGTAGTGACACAAAATAATGGTGACTCACTTGAAAAGCCTTAGAAAACGTAAGAGTTTCTTTTACATAGCACTATGACTTTCAGAATTCCAAAATCCATGTAAAGTGATGGCCACCTTTCTCCTCTCTCCATACAGTTTTACATTATAAAGGCACGTGGGGGAGGAGATCACCACACAGATGAGACAGGACACACACTGATGGACAATGTATGTCTAGAAAGTTCTTTTATTCTATAAAAGTTAAGTCAAAGTATTGTTCATTTATATTTTAACTGAGCCTTTTAAAACCCACTTACTAGCCGGGCGGTGGTGGCGCACGCCTTTAATCCCAGCGCTTGGGAGGCAGAGGCAGGCGGATTTCTGAGTTCGAGGCTAGCCTGGTCTACAGAGTGAGTTCCAGGATAGCCAGGGCTACACAGAGAAACCCTGCCTCGAAAAACAAAAAAAACAAAACAAACAAAAAAAAAAGCCCACTTACTTTGTGCTGGGTCGAATCTCTTGGCCGTTTTTAAACCATTTCACCTCCAGCTTTGGGTCTGCCAATTCCACAACAAATCTCACTTTGCCTCCTTTATCCACCTGATATGCAGGATCGAGAATTTTTGCAAAAGCTATAGATAGAAGCAAAAAAAAAAAAAGTGACAATGTGTATCCACTAAGGCTACCAGTGTAAGGAGTTAATTTATATATGGAAATCTATGAACAGAAAGAGTCTCAGGGAAGAACAAGGTCAGAAGCCTTACCAATTACCATGTCTATTTCAGAGTTTTGTTGACATGCAGATGGTAAGATGGGCTAAAACTTAAAGAGAATTTACATGTTTTTAAAAGACGCATGAGAAAAATAGCACTACTATTAATTGTAGATTACACTTATTTATTTTGTCTGTACCTGCATGCATGGTGGGGATTGGTGTTAGAAAAGAACTTTGGGGGGAGTTTTTTCTTGCCTTTTGCCGTGTGGGTTCCCGGGTTCGGACTTAAAAAGTATTAGATTTGGCAGCAAATGCCTTTATGCTTTATTGGCTTATGCTCACTTTTCTCTCATTTTAAAAAGAGAAAAATTAAGATTAGATTTCCAGCTGGCTACCTAGCACTTAGATTCAGAATTCAATGTTTAGAAAGGCCGGTGTGGTAAAGGGGTCATCAGCTGGCTCTCCACTTTAGTGGATGCTTCTGGAATCCTGAAGTAGGAGTTGTGAGTCAGCAGGGATGACTGAATTGTGCAAACAGAACAGCAGACGAGGCCTCCCAAGGGCCACTTCTCTATCAATTAAGGGAGACATTTAGAAGTGAGGACCAGATCTTTAAAACACCATACGGGAGTTTTTAATTCCATCTGAACATGAAGCAAAACAATAATAGGCTTAATATCACTCTGATATATTATACAATTTTAAATTACACTTATTTTGTCCAGTTTTATACAAACCAGACAATGACCTAGCACAGAAAAGTTGGAAGAGCTGGTGGCTGACTAGAAATACACGCCTTTCTTCCTTTTTGCCCTCATTCCCAACTTTGTCTATCAAATCATAGGCAAGGGAACCCACCCTGGAAACCTTATTGGGGGCGAGAGGCAAACTCTTGGAGTCCAGTCAAAAGGGTGGAAGAGTCTATTATCAAACAGACAAGAGTCTTGTCTGAAGAAAAATCAAGACCTAGAGGGTGAGGCAGATATGAACCTGGATAAATGGAGGCTTGACGAGGTTCCTAGAGGCCACAGGGATACATTCTTTGCTTCCTGTGTGGCATCTGCGGTACTGTAAATGTGCTGACCCTGAACCTGAGTAGCCGTGCACATGCTACCAACACAACCAAAGTGGATGAAAGGAACCATAAACTCCTACAGGCCCATGAAGCTTCGTCCCAGACTGGCTGAGTTAATAGGATGAGACCAGAGGTCTCACACACACACACACACACACACACAGTACTAGGTGGCCCCGCCTCTGTCACGCCCCCCAGGTGTGCTCACCTGCACTCTTCTTTTCCACCCTGCGCATGCGCTTCAGCCGCTTAAGCATGCCACGCAGGTCGGTGATGCCATACTGGAAAGCGATCTTCTCGTACTCGTTGGGGTTGGCATTTTTTAGCAGCTCCCACACGTCTATCTCGGGCTCCTCCTCCTGCTGCTTTACCTCCCTAGCCCGGAAGAACGGTCATCTAGGTTAGAAACTGTCCTGGCCTCTCAAGACCAATGATGCTAAGAGTTTTGCTTAGAGCTACCAACTGAGTAGGCTTGATGTCTTGGGAAACTTCCAGAAAGTAGAAGATGAAATATGTACACTTTGACCTTTACTTTTCCAGGTTAAAAACGCAATTGTAGGAGGCGCAGAGACATCAGTACAAATCCTGAGATATTTTCCTTTCAGTTTTTAAAGTCTGATCACATTTGATCTTTGCCAAAAGACTGAGAAGACATTGAAGGTGAGATTCTTCTGAAATTTAAAAACAGATCTCACCCCACATGCGTGTAGCAGATTCAGTTTTAAAAGTGGATTAAGAATTAAGATTTAAGCCAGGGGTAGTGGTAGACACCTTTAATCCCAGCAGAGGCAGGCAGATCTCTGAGTTCAAGGCCAGTCTGGTCTACAGAGAAAGTTGCAGGGCAGCCATGGTTATACAGAGAAACCCTATCTCGAAAAAGAAAACAAAGAATTAAGATTTAAAATTGGTCTCTGGGTGGAAAACAAAATCTCATCCTATGTATTTTGATGTGAACATAATCCAGACAGTATTTCAAACCTTTAGATTTTTCTAATAATATTTGTTCTTTCACATTAATATATGACCCCCAAATCTTGATCACTGATCAAAGAATGTGTATACCACTAAGAGGAGTCCATGACTACACCACTTCAGGGACAAAGGCGGGTGAGTCTCTGTGAGTTTGGGGCCAGCCTGATCAACATAGGGAGTTTCAGGCTAGCTGGGACTACATAGTAAGATTCTGTCCAAAAAAATAAAAAATAAAAAATAAAAAAGGTTAAAATACATGACTCTCTCCTACAAAATAAAAACCAAAACTCAGAAGTGAGCTTTTAATTGAATGAGTTAATATACTTTAAACTGATTTTCTTTGGGGACTAAATAGTCCTGATTATTTTGTTTAAGGTTAATTGACTATTTTTTTTAATTGAAAAATTAGTTATAACTTACTGTGAATAAGACTGGTCTGGATATGGTTTTATGGAAAAGTGGTCAATAAACTGTAGATATTCATGTGAAAATATGTTGATGTAAACAATGGGTTACATTGCTTTATCATAGTAATCATATCTATTTCTGAACTTCCTTTTTAAATTCATATGCTCTCGGAGAAGCAAATATATTAGCAACCTAGAACTTGGGGGAACCTAGGCAAGGATAATATTTAAAGACCCAATTCCACTTTAGCTAGCCATGCCTTCCTTCCCAGTGTAGAAAATGAAGCTAATCTAGGGAGTGGAAGGATGGGAGAGGCCTTTGATCCACCATCTTAAGGGCAATGACTAGCCAACACCATTAAGGAAATATGCCTAGGGTCTGGAGAAATGGCTCTGCAGTTAAGAGCACACAACTGTTCTTGCAAAAGATCTAAGTTTGGCTCCCAGTACCCACACTGAGAAGCTCACAACTACCTGTAACCCTAGCTCCAAAGAATCCAATACCCCATTCTGGTCTCTGCAAGCAGTCATATACCCAGGGACACCCCCACCCCCAAATTCTTTAAAAGTCTTTTTTCAAAAAGGAAAAAGTAAAATAAAACATGTCTTAAAAACCTCAAGACCTAGCTGAGCATGATGACACACACTTCAATCTCAGCACTTAGGGAGGCAGAGGCAGATGGATTCCGATTTAAGACCAGACTGGACTACATAGCAACTTTCAGGTCACCCAGGGCTACACAGCAAGACTGTGTCTCAAAAAACAAATGAGAAATAAGGCGTTTTATTCATCTCCCTGAAACAAAAGTATGCCCGGTGTTGATGTATAGAAGTTGAAAAACTAAAAACTATCCTTAGGTCGGAACACTGCTGATAATTTGCC
This sequence comes from Tokudaia tokunoshimensis, assembly GCA_036184795.1. NCBI lineage: Eukaryota > Metazoa > Chordata > Mammalia > Rodentia > Muridae > Tokudaia > Tokudaia tokunoshimensis. The sequence goes on from BTHU01000007.1 coordinate 11,230,690, forward strand.
GTATTCACTAACTTTACAGACTGAAAGTGGTCTTCATATCAAGTTCATCTTTTAAAGTATTTTAAACTGGGCGCTGTAGAGATGGCTCAGTCATTAAGACTGTTCTTCCAGATGACTTGAATTCAGTTCTCAGCACCCATGTGGAGTAGATCATAACAGCTTGTAACTCCTGCCCCAAGGGACCTGAAACCTTTATTGGTTTCCATGGTCACCCACATAACATGGCTTGGCACTCGCTCAAACAGACACAAGTGATTAAAGGTAATGAAAACAAATATTAAAATTATTTTAAATTTGGAGAACTGTAGTTAAAGTGTGTAAGTACACACGTGTATCTCTTCTGTGAGGTGTGTCCTTAATCTACCAAAGCTTTCCCAGCACATTCTAGATTAAATATATCCACCCAAACTTTAGAATTATTTGATACTTAGATTATATTAAATCTGGAGATTTTATTTTAAAGCTTTATTTATTTATTTATTTTATGTATACGAGTTCACTGTTGCTGTCTTTAGACACACTAGAAGAGGGCATTAGATCCCATTACAGATGGTTGCGAGCTACTATGTGGTTGCTGGGAATTGAACTCAGGACTTCTGGAAGAGCAGTCAGTTCTCTTAAAGATCTCCATCGCTTCAGCCCTGGAGAGTTTGTTAAATCTGGTATTTTCATCAAGGGGAATTATATCATATATATTTCAACTTACATATTTCATATTACATTTGGTGGGAAATATAAAGATATCAAAGTCTATATAATTTATTCTGTTTTAGGCTTGCTTTTAAAATGGTTCATGCAGTCCAGGATGGCCTTGACTTTATGATGTAGCCAAGGATGACCTTAATCTTCTGAACCTCTCACTCTCACCTCCTGAGTGTCGTAATTACAGGTATGGACCACCATTCCCAGTTTATGTGGTGTTGGTAATCGAATCCACAGTCTTGTAGATGCCAGGCAAACACTCTCCCTGCTAAGCTACACTTCCAATATTTATTATAATTTAAATAGCTACAAGAGACACAATGAAATGAGACCTACTAGGTTCATGAGGTGAATATTTACAGAAGAAACTACTAAAACTGCTCCCTGTTTCCATCGTAGACTCAGTCCATCACCCTCTCCATCTTCTATTGACGTGTGAGGAGATGTACTTTCCCACCCTGTTCCTTATTAAACATCGATGACTCCTTTTCTTCTTCTTTTCTATCACTTTATTGTTCCCCCAAATTTAAACAGAAGCATTTATTTTGTGGGGATGGGAGGTCAAAGCTGTCTTCTGCAGTGGTATCTTTACTTATCATGGTAGCTGCTCAGGACACTGTGTGGTTAACTGAAGTACAGCAGGAGAGAAATCCAGAATCTGGATTCCTCACATCATTGGGATAGACCTGTATAGTGTTTGCTGTACTTTATTCTACATCAAAAATATCTATAAATTGGTGGTCCCAATGAACCACAAAAGGTTTATAGAAATTTTTATGCAGAATAAGGCTTCTAAGTATTTATAAAGGTCTAATCCCATAATGAAACACTGCCCCAAAGATTAGTCCTGATTCATCTAGTGTATATTGAAATAAGTTGGCTTTCATATGCGAAGGGACAACTTTCTGTCCACAAATACTGGTTCTACTATTTATTCCAATAGAGCTTTTACTGCATACTTCCAGAGAAGTACAAAGGGTAACCACATGTCATGACCACAATGAGAACACATGCAATCACAACTTAGTAAGAAACACACCCCTTCTACAGTTAAAATGGTGGGTTAGTACACTCACATTAAATGAACACAGTCTTATGTGAACAACTCAGTGAACCTGAGCCTTAATTAAAGGGTGTAATGGAAATGAGAACTGAAGACATAGTCGATGTCCTTTTCCCTAAGACTTGTTTCCCCACTTAATCATTTGGGCTATATAATTCGATTCCTTTTTCTTCCCCATGGAAATTGTTGGTAGAAACAGCCTGTTATGTTTTTCTTTCCCTTTCCTTTTAAAATCAAACCATGGTGCTAAATTTACAGTATCATATCCTGATTGTACTTGTGTGTGTGTGTGTGTGTGTGTATGTGTGTGCATGCACACCTGTGTGTGATTGTGTGATAAATGCATGTGTATTCATGTGTGCATGCATGTATATGTGCTTGTGTGTGTTCACATGTGTATGCCTGGATGTGTGTACGTGAATAAGATTGTGTGTGTGTGTGTGTGTGTGTGTGTGTGTGTGTGTGTGGTCTTTGTATGAAGACAAATGCATTAAAAGAAAATGTTAGGAAGCACATGGCTTCTGCTACCTACCATGATCCAGTTCTTTTTTTTAAAGTGTATGTATGCATATATGTATGTATGTATGTATTTTGCCAGGCTGTAGTGATTACACACCTTTATTTCATTTATTTATTTATTTATTTTAAAAGATTTATTTATTTATGTGAGTACTCTGTAGCTGTCTTCAGACACACCAAAAGAGGGCATCAGATCTTATTACAGATGATTGTGAGCCACCATGTGGTTGCTAGGAATTGAACTCAGGACCTCTAGAAGAGCAGCCAGTGCTCTTAAGCACCGAGCCATCTCTCCAGCCCGATCCAGTTCTTTTATATTTAATTTAATCTTTATAATTCTATTAGTTTTTATTTTTCTCATGTACATATGTGGAAAATATACCTCATAGAGGACATATATTTTAACCAAAGTCATCTAATGAATTCTACACTGTCAAGAAAGTATGATCAATAATGCCAAACATTTATTTTCATTTTATGACCATACTTTACCTCTTGGTGTGGAGATTTAAGTCTGTCATGCTATCATATAAATATTTATTTATTATTTTCTGTGGATGAGACCCTGCTTTATTTCTCAGGACATCATCTAGCTTTAGTTTATAAAGAGAAAGCAGTTGATATTTTCCAGTTAAGTCACATGTGCCTCTGGAAGAAAAGCTTCCTTATAGTCGACAGTGTGACACACATTGTAAAGGACAATCTCAGTTTCTGGGTTGTTTCTAACATGGAGCCACAGAGATGACATTGATCCAGAAAGAAAAAAGAAAAGAAACTTGGACTTGGGTCTCTGCTCAACCTGTTCCACAGTGACTCTGTGTAAGTGTCTCTGTGTCTCAGGACCTTGGTTTCTCACTTGAGGGTGAGGCTCACTTAAGAGCACGTCACATACTGATGCTTTAAATGTACTTCGGGAATTAATAATATTTAAACTAATGATCGAGATATCAAAATGATGTGCTTGTTATTACCACGTGCATTGATGAATAGTTATCACTAATTAATAAATCACACAGATTAACATTTCTGTTTTTAACTGTAATGCTGGGGACTCTGATTGAGACCTTTATTCTGTTAACTTGAAAAAAAGCCATGCCATGAAACTCAAAATATGAACACAAGCCCGATTTCTTTTTTAAGACTTCACAATTTTTGAAGAGCATTTTCACTAATGTTTCTTTACAGTCAAAAAGAGGACTAAAATTATTTTTAAGATAAATTTGAAAAGCTGAATGAAAACCTATGCCAACATTATAATTATGAAGACTAATAAGTTTGCTGTCTACTCACAAATTTGTTAGATAAAATATAGTCCCTATAAAGAACACTTTCTTTTTTGTTTTTTCCACCATAGAAAATGTCTTATAGCTGCAAATAACACTTGTGTAATATACTCTATTATATAATGTTATATGTGTACATATATGGACAGAAACCCTACAACATGATTATAGGCTGAATATTCATGTGGCTATCCTATATGTTCTATTATACAAGACAACTCTGGCAAGGATCTATGAGTGATAACTTTATTTCTTCTTACTACAATGTTCTGTAACTTCTAAAATGTACATCTGGAAGATGGCATTTTAAATATCTCTGGAATACGGGTGTATCTTATAACCTACACAGTGTCATAATAAAAATACTTAGGAAAAAATCGTTCATCTAGGTAGTGTCTTATGAAATATCAGCATGTCTTCAAAACAATGAGGCCTAAATATGAGTCATACATAATATATCAAAGTTAACTGTCTATTGCAAAGACTACTCCCCCCAAAGTGTGTAATTGACATCTTCAGTCAAATATCAAAAACTCAAAGGTAGAACAATCACTGTATTTACCCAATCACGGAAGAGAAACGGATGTAGTCTTGGCTGTTCCTGGGCATTTAAGCCTTATATCTCAGTTATCAATGTTCCTCGCCCTCAACTAAGAAAATACATGAAAACTCATCAAACACATAAGCAGAAAGTTTAGAAAGCATCAACATCACCACATTAGTATGTACTTGTCGCTTTCTCTCTCTCTCTTAGTTAGTTGTTATGTTCTATAAGTGAAACGCATATTAGAGAAATGACAAATATATATATTTTTTGAAAAGCATTCAGCTGAAATTTGACTTCTCTGGGTGGGTCTGAAAGATCCAGGTCACAGCGCCTCCCGGCGCCACTTGGTTCTCACCTACGCTTCAGGAGGCCACTAAAGTCAAGTTCCCCCGCATCCTCTTGTCCTTCTCCACTGTCACAAAAGAAAAGGGTTTAATGCAGACCCAGAGATGCATCCCCCCCACCCCCAATGAACACGCTACACAGAATGTATATGCAATCTTGGACCAGCACACAAGGACTAAATCAACACAAACTATTTCTTTTCACACAAGTGACACTGTACATTTTTGGAGTACGTCCTTGTGGAAAAGTGGACATCAGGAGCTTGTGTTACTGCATGGTTGTAGAATGCACAATGTATATTGCATATATATGTAACAGCTTGGATTTGTGTTAAAAAACCGGATAACACAAATGCACTGAAGTCAAGCAAGGCAAAGTACTTTGTTTTTGCAAGTAGGGGGCTCTGGAAAGAAAGCTGTGTAAAAAGCAAAGGACTTTAGCCGATCTCTGGTATCCATGGAAGGCAGGGATTGGCTTGAAGGACGGACGGAGTGTTGCTTGTCAGACATATAAGGGCACAGCCTTATGTCTAAAGGTATCCTCTACGCCCATGAATAGATGAATCAGCTAAACGATACCAATAAGGCTTACAAATGGAGCTACTCACTGTAAAGCTTTCTAGAAGATGCATTTCTTTCTGCTTTAAAGAGACCGCTCTGGGCAGCACGGTCATGGTTTTCTCGCTAGCACCTTTTAAAATGAAGTTTTCAAAAAAAAAAAAAATCTTCTCTCTTGAGTTGCTAATGAACTCTTTCTTAGGATCTGCTTAAGGCATTTTTTTTTCCCTATGGAGAAATGCATCTTACATCAGGCATGCAGCCACTGTCCTGACTTTCTAAGAAGAAGCCTCGGTGTTGGCGTTTAAACCATACTACGCGCACTTACTTACATGGTTAATTTTTAATGGAGATTTTGTTTCCTGATCTTTACAGATGTTAGTTGTAGTTTCTAAGAAAAGAGTCTGTGGGTTTAAAAACAGTGCGTCTAACATGTGAGTCTTAAGAAATTAAATCCAACGAGTACGCTTTCAAATTTTCTATTAGCAGGCGGCCGAGGACCTTTTGAAATGAACACATTTCTATGATTTCAAAGCACAGACCAGTAGCTCCCTCTCTTAAGATATATCTGCATGGGCCAGGAGCATGTTTTGACCAGTTTATTGCTTATTACAGAGCATCAGGGGGAGATGGGAAGGATGGTAGTAAGAGATTTGAAAGTTTGAGGACCTTTTTTTTTTCCAAGTTAAAAAATATCATCATCAATTGATTGGGTAATATATAATATTTTTCAAAAGTCACTAAACATTGTATTTCTGGATCTTTTAGGCAGGAAGTATGTCCTTTTAATCAGGCAAAATCATCGCTTTATAGTAAAGGGATCATATATTTTATTCTCTAGGACAACTTTTCTTATTCACCTGGTCCTGGAAAGACTGGATGTAGGGGAACGCCAGGACAGAGCAATGAGAGGGGGTTGAACAGAGAAAAGAGGGAGGGAAGGGGGCTTATGGGACTTTCGGGGAGGGAGGAAACGGGAAAGGGGAAGTGATTTGGAATGTAAATTAAAAAAAATTAAATTAAATTAAATTAAAAAAAAAAAAAAAGAAGAAAACATCTGTCCTCATTCAAAAACTGTATACTATGTCACCATCAAGCACAGAGGTAGCATGATGATGAGAAACAGATAGCTGCATTTCTCAGAAGCTAGCAGAAAAAGATCATTTTTCTTTCTTGCCCCCCTGATCTTTCAGTCTTGCTAGCTGGAAATATTAGTTAAATGGGTATCTAAATTATTCCTTTCTTTAGCGTTCTTAACACCAGCAGATCTAGGTTGTTTATTTCAGATAATCCAACAGTCTACAGTATTAGCTTTACTAAGTAGCTTCCTAATTGTAAGTGGGGTCGGGCATCCAGTTTCGTAGTTCCATACTTGATGAAAAGAAATAGAAATGGAAGTTTTCAGCTCTGACTTTGCTGGTATTGTCTGAAGTGTTTCTTTCTGTGTCTCTTTTAGCCATTTGGTGGTAAACAAGGTGATGAAGGATGAAGTCACTGCTCAGTAGATGGATAATCTAAGACAACCATGAATCTGCAAAATGGAGTTACCACTCTTACAAGAATTCCCCCCAAGAAATTATCGATATAAGGTTGGTTGGATATGAAACTTGTGACTTTTGTAAAATAGCTACTTTTAAATACATGACACATTTGGCTTCAGTGAAATGGACTTTTGGAATATGGCTTATGGAGGGTAAGTCCTCCAACTCCCTGGTATACGAGAGCTATCTGGATTCCCAATATGAGATTACCTCCTTTTGAAGGCAGATCTGATGTCTATGTTTGGAGTAGTCCCAGTAGATTCTTTGGAAAGAAAGAAAACAATACAGTGAAGGACAATTAGGAAGGCAACTTTTTTTTTTTAAATTTTCTATATTTTTTATTTACATTCCCAATGATTTCCCCTTTCCCGGTTCCCCCCTCCCCAAAAGTCCCATAAGCCCTCTTCCCTCCCCCTGTTCCCCAGTCAACCCCCTCCCACTTCTCAATGGAGGAATGGATACAGAAGATGTGGTATATTTAAACAAGGAAGACAACTTTGTATTCAATTCTGTCACAGACTGAGGAGATTTCTCCAGATGGAGAAGCTCAGCTGAAAGGAGACGCTGTCCCCCTGGGTGGCTGAGCTATCTGCACATCACATTGCTTGTCCTCTAAATGAACAGCCAATAGAAGATTCCAGAGGCAACTTGTCATTCTGCCTGCCTGCATGCCTGCCTGCCTGCCCACTATGTCAGAAGAACTTTTACAATGCATCAACTTGATCTTTCTGGATAGAGATTTTTTTGATCTATCATGGAGGGAAGTCCAAATATCAGAATTCTGAAAAACTTTCCCGGGAGACTCTTAGATGTGCCTGGCTGGGGTGATACATCCCTGTTAGGCACTAGAGATCCTTACAGTGAGGGACCCATGATCATTTTGTATCTGCTTGACATTTGAAATCCTGCAGAATAAGAACTTCATACCCTTTCCAGGTCATCGGCATCGTTTTCCTTCCTTCCTTCCTTCCTTCCTTCCTTCCCTCCCTCTACTTCTCTTCCTTTCTTTTCCTTCCTTCCTGACTTCTTCCCTTCTTCTACCTTCCTCCTTTCCTCCATCCCTCCCTCCCTCCTTCCTCCCTTCCTTCTTCCCTCCCTCCCTCCCTCCTTTCGTTCTTTCCTTCCTTTAATCTCATTTTTAGAGACAATTTTATTCCATAGCTCTATGTGGTCTAGAACTCACTCTATACATCAGGGCGGCCTCAGCTTTGCAGTAGTCTTCCTGACTCTGTCCCCTGAGTGGTCCAGGCAAGTTTCACATCCCGTTTGTCTACATAATTTCCTGGGCGAGCTCATCCTAATATGAGGACAAAGTTCACCTCTTCATACTTTTTCATCTGTCTAAGTAGTGTTTCACTGCAGGAAAGGGATATTTTTTTCCTTCTGTGTGCTGCCTTTTCCACTCTGGGCACTGAGCCATGACTGACTCCCTTTACCCACACACTCAAGAGGGACAGGGTGTGGTTTCTGGAGTCTTCATAATCCTTGTTACCCTGCTCCAGAGGGATCCAAGTTGGAGTGCAGTACTCATAACTAATGGCATCACTGAAAATGTGGAACAAACAGTAGGTTCTAGAGAAAAGGATTGCTTCCTAAAACTCAATTCTATGTATGTAAAGAATCCCATTTTTAAAAAAACCTGCTTTGTTTCCTTTGTGGGGCCAAATCACACTTTGATGAACTCATCCCACGATCATGATTGTTGCTGGCAAGTTGATTTTCTGCTTGCCCACTTATAAAAAGGGAGGTTTCATTCAACCTCAATGTACCCTAACATTTATCCATATTGTGTTTTCTTTGTGCAGTACATAGAACTCATGGGCTGAGAATTTCTGTTATGTGACATTAGTTACTAGAAGAGAACATCTCTGGCCTGGCATCCTGACATCCATGTATAGACTTATCACCAAAAAAAAAGGAAGAATGGGCCCATGCTACAGATAAAATCACTAGAAAAACAGTATCACCCTTCTCTGTGGATCTGAAGGAATATTAATAGCAAGAGATTAATATTGCTTCATTGGACTTACTAAATACACCACAATCAGAAAAACACAATCTTAAATGCAAATTAAATAAAGCAAACCCAAATCTGAGAGCATTGCAGAAATCTCTTCCTCATCCCTGTAAAAAGTCACATTTATCCAGGCAAGATGGCTCTCTTACCGTGTACTTCAAGATCAAATGAACAGCTGTCAAATTTATCCTTGTAGGTGACCTCACACCTGTAATTTCCTGCATAGTTCTCTTTGGCCTTGATGATCTGCATCTCGAATGTGTATATCTGCAACAAAAAACACCCAAGCATATTTAGACTGACCTTGATAGCTAAGATAGGTGCTCACCTACCTTAACAAATTTCTCAGTATTGGTACATAGATGGGACTATATCTATATTCAGGACATGGGCTCAGTCTAGAAGGGTGAATGTGTCCCACAGCTTCTAGACACAGCAAGACAGTTGCAACAGGGTGTAGACACAGGACTGAAATCTCTCAAAACTAAACTTGTGGAATGTAGCTATTTCCTCCGGATTGGACCTGATCATTGCCGTTTTGAATCAGGGTAGCTTTGAATCGCCAGCCCGAGCCAATCACAAGATGAAGTCCTTTTTATTTTTCTGTTTTGCTTTTATTTTTTTATTGGTTATTTCATTTATTTAAGGAGAAGCCTTCTTAACATTCCCTTGGTTGGAAGCATTTATGAATCATTGCCCATGCCGGGGCAATGCTTTTCATGATGTAGCTCCTGATTTTCTCGTGATGCTGTAGCTAACAGCTCGAGCATGCTCCTAGAAATAACCCCAAATGGATTCATTGGTTCACCATGCAGGACTTGGATGGGATCTTTCCCTTCATGACATTGTCTTTGATGTCAATGTCTGATATCTGGGGGTGGATAGAAATGTACTCCCCAGGGGAAAAATCATTCAGGAGCCTGAAATATCTTTCTACCCCGACAGAAGGGATGGACCAGGGCTTCAGGGCCACACCCGAGTTTGCCTCTCGAAGGTCTCCTTCAGCTGCAGGTGCTTTCCAGCTTTGCTGGCTAGATCCATCCATTTCCCCTTGAACCACTTGATGGTGGGTTTCCTAAGAAGGTCTTCAGCCTTAACTTTGGCTATAAAGGTGATGTTTGCACCTAGAAAAAGCACAAAGGAATTCATCTGGGACGTAGAAACTGCTGTTTGTCTTGCTTTCAGCTGAAATGAGTTGATGCAGGTCTGCTCTGTATAGAGCAGGGCTTACATGTTCACAATGGCATGATGGTAAAGTCTTAGGAAAGTCCATCTGATTTGTTTTAGAAGTTTCTCTGTGTGTGTGTGTGTGTGTGTGTGTGTGTGTGTGTGTGTGTGTATGCATAGATATATGGATGGATGGATGGATGTCTCTATATTTTTACTAAGTAATATATATTATATAAAATAATATATATACTCAGTAATACACACACACACACACACACACACACACACACAAAATCTCACTGGGAATTGAACCCTGAACTTTGTGCATACTAGACAACTGCTCTACTACTGAGCCATATCCCCAGTCCATGAATGAAGAGATGGGTGGAAAGAAATCTTTATATGTGGATTTTCATTTATGTGGAATTAAAAAAAAACACAAAAGAAATACATGTCTGTATTATTCAGGATGATGGGATGCCTGTAGTTACAGGGTTATGACTGAGGTAAACCAATCTCTTTGAAATGACTTGAAGTGATCATAGAGTCACTGATTAGACTCCGGAGACATCAGAAGCACCTTGGCCAGTGGCCTGATATCTCCGTTTCTTACAAGAACATAAAAGGAGCCAACATTTCTGCTTGTATACTACGCCTGAGAGAAGAAACTCAGGAATACAGTTAGTTATATGCTCAATTGTACAATATCTGGTTGATATCCAAGTCTAATTCTGAGTATCAGAATTTGCTGAATTGAAATCTGGGAGCTCCTCAGTTTCCTCTATCTCTGAGCTTTGTTTATTTCCTTCATAGCAAGTGACTATTGTGGTTATCTGTTTGGTTAACTCCTGTCTATTCCTGTCTTTAGGCTATAATTTATGTGAATTTACATGGTATTCTGTCTTCAGGACAACCTGACAGTATGTTATGTAATGAACATTTCTGAATAAAAACTTCCACATCTATAACATCTGTCTGGCCGGCTGCCCTTGAGTCGCACTGCATAGCTCATCTTGTGCATGTACAGAGTTGTGGGCGCCCTAAGCACCTTCTGGGTTGATCCTTGTCATGGTGACAACAGACACTGGTCTTCAGAGCTTCAGAGGCAAGTCTCATTACTTATTCTCATTTTACATGAGAAGAAACTGAGGTGTGGTGAGGCCAAATGCTCTGCCCTACTAGTAAAAAAGAGAACCAACATTTTAGACCCAATCAAGTTGGCTCTAGAGTTCAGACATTTAGCTCCTGTGTGCTAAGAATTACTAAGATAACTGTCATCCATCTTCGGGGGTTATAAAATGCATGGTATAGAACTTATGTGTAATAGACTATTGCTAAGTCATAACAAGGAATACTGATACTACAATGGGTTCAGAAATGTTATGCTAATCAAATGAATCCAGATACAGCAGGCCATGAGTTACATAATTATTCCATTTGTATAAAATAAGCATTTTTTCCATGCGGCGGGGAAAGACTAGGATTAGGGAATGGGGGAGGAGGTGTGGAAGAATGGGATGCTAGATCTCCCGGGGGTACTGAAAATATTTTGGGATGGCATGAATATGATGAATGTTCTCCTGGCTGCAGAAGTCTCATGTTAAAATGACTTATTTTGTGATGTGTGGAAACGGGGAGGATTCCGGGCCACTACTCACCAACTTTCACAGATCCGGTTTGAGGTTTTTCAACGAACAGGGTAGACAGCTGGGAGTTGGCATTCTGTTTGTCCTGCTCCTCCCCACCAGCAGGTGACTCACCAAGAGACCATTCTGGAAGCAGACAGGACGACACGGATCATTTCAGGGCCAGGGTCTCCTCAGGCTTACTTACCCGTGTTTAGTGTTCTCCATCACGCTGAGTCTTGGGTCTTGCACAATGAACCTAGATAAATGACAGCAATCCCTTGTCCCCTCCAACCACCAGAGGAGAGGGGCAGATTTTCATTCTTATAGGGATGGGTCTTCCATGAGCAGACAAAGGAACATGTTCTAATCCCTGGAAGAGTAAAGATTGTCAGGTATGTTGTCCACTGGTCTTGGTATTCTCCCTGGTTCTCCGTTATCTAGACAGAGGCAGTGAAATTCACACAGCAATCGAGGTGTCATTCCCGATGGCTGACTCTAAAGCCAAATCCATTCAACAGAATCTGGAGAAACCAACGAGTGGGTCACTTTAAAAGTAGACTGCCCAGCGTGGGTCAGAGAACCAAGCCTTGGCTTCCCACTTCTAGGTTCCTGGTGCTCAGTGGGAAATTACATAGAGGTTGAGTAAGTTACAGGGTCATGACCTGCAGGGACAGATGTAAAGAACAGTGGGATTGCCCTGCAAGGAAGAAAAATACAAAACCAAAACCAAACAAACAAAAAAAGAGAGAGAGGACAGGAAACAGGTCTGGGCTTTCGCATAGAGACAAGCTGAAAAAGAAGCTTGTTTTGTATTTTCTACTCTGCAAGGAGATGCAAAGTTGACACAGGTCAGCAGTTAACTCCAGTGGGGGAGTGTAGAGGGTAGCAGGGGACTGTGGTGACGTCCGTTCCCTCTCAGAACCAAGTGGAGGCAGAGTTTAGTTGTTGGCACTTGATAACTGGGGGGAATTGCACGGGTCGACAGCTCTGTACTTGTTCATGGTTCATGAAAAGAAGGGAAGTGCACATTTATTTATTTTAGTTTTCCTGTGTCAGTCATGCTCAGCACTAAGAATTCTTTACCCACGATGAGGTTAAACCAAGTAGTCACTTGATTACGCATTCTTAATTCCCAAGCTAAGGTTAAACTGCGCTGTGCCTGTGATGTTAATACTAGTAGTGAGTGGTGATCATCTGTGTAAGGATATGTGTAAAGGATATGGAGACAAGAATTTTTCTTGGTATGCTCACTTCAATATGTGCAGTGCCCATGCCACTGACTGGTTCTTAAGCAGTCAGTGATGGGACCAGATTATTAAATGAATGAATGATCATAAATAACTTTAGAATTGCAGTTACAACCCACAGCGCATGTTTGAAAATGTTTCTAAGGGTTATACTTACAATTATACACAGGTATAAAATATAACTTCCCACATCCCAGGAGTGGAAGACTGATCTCTGGTTATTTGCTAAAATGTTAAAAATGACATTATGATGTATCAAATACGTCTGTGGCATATGTGGCTGGATTCTTGAATGTTGTGCGTTGTATCATGCAAAGTTAATTGTCTCTCAACACATTAGTTTTCTTACATGGGGAAGTGTAATGAAAGGTTGCTGTAAAAGCTACAAACTGAATAAAACAGGGATTAGAATCAATACAGCCCCAGGAAAGAGTCATTAGTGCTTGTATAAGCTTGGGGTCCAGATGCCTTGCCGAGATGTGTTTGCTCACCTGAATCTTTTCTCTCCAGGGCCCGACTACCCAAACCTGAAAGGAAAGCATGATTTGGAGGCTGCAGGTGAGGGGAGGAAGGAGGGAAGTGGGCGGCTGCAACCTTCTGGGGGCACCCCAAACCCTATCTCTTTATGTTACAGAGGAAGGAAACTACAAGTTGTCTTGAATGGAAAATCAGTAGAATCCCAACCGTGAAGGACTCTCCTAAGAATCTGCCCTCTTTAAGAGCAATAATGAAATTAAAAAATATAAATAAGGGGTGATACATAGATGAAAATGGATGATAAACATTTTCATCCCTAAAATAATCATATCCAAGACCTCTCTCTCTCTCTCTCTCTCTCTCTCTCTCTCTCTCTCTCTCTCTCTCTCTCTCTCTCTCCCCCTCCCTCCCTCCCTCCCCCCTCCTTCCCTCCCTCCCTCCCTTCCTTCCTTTTCCGGATAGTGTCATCATGTGACTCAGGCTGGTCTTGAACTCACTCCGTAGCCCATGCTAGTCTGGCCTTCATATCCTCCCGCCTCCATCTCCCCAGTGCTGGGATTATGGCTGTGCACCACCACACCTGGCTAGAAAAATCTTCCCTTTCAGGAGTTTCACATGGAAATCGTCATTAAAGCCAATGTTTTCCCTCTTGCCTCCCTGATTCTTTGCTGCTATAGTAGGTCAATGAATTAATGAGTTCAAAGTTGGGCCGGGAGTCATCCTAACCTGGAGGCAGGGCACTCGGCGGAGAGGCCTCATCTTCCTCTGAAACAAGAAACAGGAGGAAAAAGTCAAGGAGGAAAGAACTTCATCCAAGTAACCTGGGGAAGAGGAGTCTGGAAAAGAAGAGAGAGACTACACAGACCATTTTCAGCTGCGGAGTGAGCGGAAGGAGGCCTCGCACCTGCAGGTAACCTCTGAGAGTGTGGGCAAAAAACCAAACCAAACAGAAGGAGCATTCAAAAAACGGGTGCAAGAGCTGGATACTTCAAATGAAAACATAGATTTTTTTTCCAAAAAATGGAACTATGCCAGCGTTTTTGTGACTGTAAGTCAGTGGGAAAATGGTGGAGGGGGTTTCCAAGGTTTTTATTTCATAGCTGAAATCAATAGCAGATGTTATTCATATATCATATTCATTTAGACCCTGACACACCAGCTTTTAGGGGCTATTTGAGAGCTTATTTCCACCCACTGAACCCCAGAGTTTCCCGTCTGTGTTTAAGAAGCCAAAATTTAAGTTAATGAATATAAACTGATCAGTTTTATTAAGTTTAGTGATGATCATCTTCATAATTCCACAGCCATTTCCCCCAAGATTGTATTGGTACTTCCACCACTATGTGATTCAAAAATTGCTCATCATGCAAATTTACAAATTCCAGAATATGTTGCATAGCACTTAAATGCTCAGAGGCACACTGACGTGTGCCCCTTCCTGACATACCTGTGCAGCGACACGCTTGCTTTACATGCTTAAAGAGGCAGTCGGTGGTGTTGGAAGCTCTGACCCTTCCTTCCCAAAGCATGCAGGCTAAGGTTTGAATAAATAATACACATCGAACATTTCTCCAAATAGGACCTCAGAGGACCTTAGACGACCTCATACACGGTATACCGAAGATCCACATGCAGAGAATGTTTACTAATTACTCAGAAGGCTTTTGTGTGATCTACTCAAATATTTACAACAAACACTATTTTAGTGACTTTACATGACTTTCAACCAAGGATGAATCTTACTATTTCTCCAAAATATTACAACACAGGCATAGAGACACCCTAGTGTTTATTACCTTCAAAACTCAGGAGGAGATTCACCTGAGTATAAAACTTGGACTTGCTCAGTGGAAGACTTTAGTGATCAGAGATGGTTGGAAAATGCTGGCCTGAGCATTTATATTTTATTGTGTTGGTCTTTTGTTTGTTCACTGGCACACATGTTGAAGCCCTTGGTGAGTTTAGGTGCACCAGGAGTGGATATATGACAATGTACTTCTTAAACTCATTCCCTTTAGAATTTTCTTCTCCTGGAATGCTCATTAAAATTCCAAAAACTGCGCGTCTATAGCTACCTCTGAACTATACGGAGAGAGCTGGCCTGGAACTCTCGAGCCTTAAACCGGAATTTCTCCTCCCTTGGCCTCCTGAGAGCTGGAATTACTTGTCCTCATCTCTGTGATGGACCTTGGATGTCGAAAATCTGACCTTAAACTCTTGAATGCTGTTCTGGTTGAGTGCAATTGAATTGGGTAAAAAAGAAAACTTTAACTTTTCTTTTCTACCATTAAAGGCAGATTCTGTTGCTAGGAAGAAACTATGTGAACCTTTTAGGTTCTGTGACATTCAACACCATTTATACGAAAGATATGATTTGGAATGTAAATTAAAAAATAAAATAAAATAAATAATTAAAAAAAATTAAAAAAAAAGACGAAAGAAACAGTGTAATATGGAAGTCACACTACCCTCCTCTCTACTTGAAAGTGACTGAGATCTTGACGAAAATTCTAACATTTCCTGTTGGATTTGCTTTATATAGCACACTTGAAGACAGAGAAGACTTGAAGGCAGCAGACTGTGTTCCCTAGCTGCACAGAAGGGCAATGTAAGAAAGCAGACCTTGCTTATCTCTAGGTCATGGGAAAACAGCAGTTGTAGAGACAGTGCTGACTAACCAACTGAAGTTTCCCAGGAAGAAGTCAGAGGAGCGAGGATTCAGCCTCGCTCACAACCTAGGATCTCAGTGAGGTTCATGTGAGTCCTCTGGGTGGTGTGTAAGCCCTACTGTCAATTATGGTCACCCAGAGCCTAGAGGACATGTTTTCAACCTTTCAGGCTTTGTTGGGCATACAATTATTTCTACCAGGCTGTCCTTGAACTCAAAGTGATGCCCCTGTCTCTGCCTCCCAAGTGCAGGGATTGAAGGTGAGTGCCACTGTGCCGGGCTTCCTGTAGTTGATTTTAAATTGCCTGTTAATGTAAAAGGTAATTTAAGCAATGTAAACCTCCAACAATTGTTGAGGCTTTAGAATGTAGACGGAAGCATATAAAATATACATGGTTCATGACAAACAAAACACTGATATAATATCTTGTCTGATTTAGGCAAATTCATGAATGGTTCAAGCAGGGTACTCATGACCAGAATCACAACAGCAACAATAGAATATTGGAAAACAGCAACATCAGCTAATATTAATTCATTATTTTGAGTCATTTGATTAACTTATACTGTTTAAAACATCACATGCCTTTACATTTTGATGCTTACAAAAATCAATATTCATCTTATCATAAATACATATATTTAATGAGGGTTGTTTTTCCCTCCAAACCTATTAGGCCAAAGTTATATCTTTTTTTTTTTAAGATTTATTTACTTTTTTTATGTGAGCTCACTGTAGCTGTTTTCAGACACACCAGAAGAGGGCAGCAGATCCCATTACAGATGGTTGTGAGCCACCACGTGGTTGCTGGGAATTGAACTCAGGACCTCTGGAAGAGCAGTCGGTGCTCTTAACCGCTGAGCCATCTCTCCAGCCCAATGTTATATCTTCCAATAGGTGTTTTAAACTTGGAAAATACAGTGATGTTAATTTCTTAACAAAGTCCATTACTATAAAGCAACGACATGAGAACACATAGTAACAGGGAAGGAAAAGTAGAAGAAAAGAGGCATTTCTGCAGACCCTTGACTGGTTGACACCTGTGGTGATTTGAATAGGAATGCTTGGTCCACAGGGAGTGGCACTATTAGGAGGTATGGCCTTGCTGGAGTAGGGGTGACCTTGCTGGAGGAAGTGTGTCAATGTGGGGGCGGGCTTTGAAGTCTCACATGCTCAAGCGACCACCAGTGTGGTACACTGTCTCCTCCTGCTGCCTGTGAATCAAGATGCAAAACTTTCAGTCCCTCCAGTACCCATGTCTGTGTGGACGCTGCCATGTTTCCCCCCCCCCCGCCATGATGATGAAGGACTGAACCTCTGAAACTGTAAGTCAGCCCTAATTAAATGTTTGCCTTTATAAGAGTTGCCGTGTCTCTTCACACCAATAAAGCCTTTTCTAAAACAATGTCTAAAGGTAAGTTGCTTAAATATATTTAAGCATGTGAGTAAAAAGCACCAGGGTATTGTTATTGTAGATATAAAGAAACCTAAATGAAGAAAATGAGTTGCCGGGCAGTGGCGGCACACACCTTTAATCCCAGCACTTGGGAGGCAGAGGCAGGCGGATTTCTGAGTTCAAGGCTAGCCTGGTCTACAGAGTGAGTTCCAGGACAGCCAGAGATACACAGAGAAACCCTGTCTCAAAAAACAAAACAAACAAAAAAAAAAAAAAAGAAAAGAAAATGAGTTAATGGCTCTTTAAAGAAATTGCATCTGTCAGGAGAGCAGCTTAGAATATCTGCTGACTCATTTCCTCATGTGCCAGTCACACTCATGCCAGGAGGAGGAGAGACTTTTGCTTAAGTTATGCCAGAGATTTATTTGTGACAGCTTATGTGGTAATGTTAATCCCTGGAAAAGGTAAATACATTTTAATTTTTTTTTTACAGCAAGAACAAAAAGCAAGCATTTTTTCTAGATGAAAACCAAAAGAAGCAGTAATTATTTTAACCAAGCTTTTTATATACGTGTGTGTGTGTGTGTGTGTGTGTGTGTGTGTGTGTGTGTGTGTGTGTGCATACATACACCACAACTGAACAAATAGGATACTTGAATTATTTTTGGAGATAGGGTCTTACTTCATATCTCTGGCTGGTCTGGAACTCAGTTTTCCTACTTCAGCCTCTCTAGTGCTAGGTTTATAGGTGTGCACTACTGTGACTAACTCAGAAACTCCTAATATGTTTGAAGAAGTTGGCAGATATAGCTCACACCCCAATTATAAGGTTATAAGGTTAATGTCAACTCTCCTTGGCTAAAAAAGGAATTTTTTTCCCCCAGAAAAATTTGAAATTGTCCTAGAATAACTGTCAAAAATAATCTTTTTAATTTTTTTCTTTGTTTTCAGTGTTATCTATATGGATGGTATGCCTGAACCTTGTATAGGGGGTGCCTGTAGAGATCAGAAGAGGTTGTCATAGCCCCCAAGGACTGCGATTACAGATGGTTCTGGGCTGCCAACTGGGTGCCCGTAGTCTAACCTGGGTCCTCTTGGAAGACAATCAATGGTCTTACCCACTGAGCCATCTCTCCAGGGCAGCAAAATATTGTCAATAGCGTTAGCCCTAGAACTCATTTATTGAGTATATTTTAACTGTTCAGAGGACCAGAGGACATAGTAATAAAAGATAGCAGCGTAAGTTTAGAACTAATTTCCAGGTGTGACCATGTTTAGAAGCTTTGAGCAAGTTGTTCTATATTACCCTCACCAAACGCAGCTTGCCCGGTGAGTGAGAAATAGGAATAAAACTTTATCCAGATCGCCACTGTTGGTACGGTCAGTGGGCAAGCCAGCATGGAAATTCAACTGTTGAGTCATTCTGCAAGAACTTATTGGAAGGTTGTCATGTGAAGTTCTGTGACAGATGCTGGAGGGGACAGAGATGAGGAGACCAAAGAGGTGTTAAGACATCGTGCCTGACCATCGAAAGGCAACCAGCTGGTTAGGGAAGGGAGTCAACCATTAATACGTGACTAACTGGAGATAGTCATAAATGATGGCGGCAACGGGTCCAAGAAAAATCAGGATGAAGAAGGAAAGGTGGGAATGAGCCAGATGGTCAGGGGCGAGCTGTCCAAGGACTGAAACCAGAGTTGGATAGTTTAAAAAAAAATTAAAAAAGACCAAGAGTGGGAGGAAGCCAGCAGAGGATGACATGCTAGTTAATGCTGGAGGGAGGTATGCAGCCAATAGTCCTACTTAGCCTACCAGCGGTTTCTTTCTTACTACTCAGTATTTTCTTTGAAATCTCTCTAGTCCTGGATGCAAATGGGTGGTAGTCATAGAAGACAGAAAATAAAATAAAACCATTTCCTTGGCTTCCTTATTTAAGAATGAGTGTCACTTTTTCTATGAAACCGACTTGCTTACCAAGTATGAAGAGTAACTTTAAAAAAAAACAAAAAAGAACAAAAACAAAGCAGGCAACTTATGAACCTGGGCACATGACTGTAAGTCGTCATAACTTCAACTTATGAACCTGGGCACATGACTGTAAGTCGTCATAACTTCAACTTATGAACCTGGGCACATGACTGTAAGTCGCCATAACTTCAGCTTATGAACCTGGGCACATGACTGTAAGTCGTCATAACTTCAGCTTATGAACCTGGGCACATGACTGTAAGTCGTCATAACTTCAACTTATGAACCTGGGCACATGACTGTAAGTCGTCATAACTTCAACTTATGAACCTGGGCACATGACTGTAAGTCGTCATAACTTCAGCTTATGAACCTGGGCACATGACTGTAAGTCGCCATAACTTCAACTTATGAACCTGGGCACATGACTGTAAGTCGTCATAACTTCAACTTATGAACCTGGGCACATGACTGTAAGTCGCCATAACTTCAACTTATGAACCTGGGCACATGACTGTAAGTCGCCATAACTTCAACTTATGAACCTGGGCACATGACTGTAAGTCGCCATAACTTCAACTTCTATAAATATAAGAAGAAAAATGCTATGAAATTAAGAGATCCCATCATCTGGCCTTATTCTTTTATTATACTTGTTTTCTGTAAGTGTCTGGTGACTGGTTGCTTTTAGTTTATAGAAAATTTATTTAAGCATATAAATAGAATATGATGAGCTTTGCAGATTGAGGGTCAAACCCAGGCTTTGTTTAAACCATGACAACTTGCCTTCTGGCATTACATCATCTGCTCTGTTGGTTCACCCTTACAGGTCGGCCCAAGCACCTTTCCAAATTTGGAAGCAGAGGTATACTCCATTGGTCTTGTTGAGAATAATGTTACAATAACTTCAGCCAGGACGTTCAAATCTCCTTGAGCACATATCATGGAAAGATTTCTAGGAGTTTGCACTGTCTGCATTCTGTAAGAAAATAGCCTTGAACTATGGCCACGTAGCCAGGATTAGCATCTGTGGTACTGTCCGTGGGCACTCCTGAAGGTCAGGACAAAGCGCAATGTGCTAACACCGTGAGTTCATTTATAAGAGAGTAAGTTTAAGTTGTCTGAAGAAAAGCCAGTATACTGAAAGAAAGGAAGATGTTGCTAATGTGTAGGAAACAAATACATAATCAACATGCTTTGAGCTGTGTTCAGGAAAGAAAAGAATCTTACTGTAATCAGAAAACCATTATTATTATTATTATTAAATTTAAACTACATTCTTCATTACTGAAATAAATGTTAACGTAAAAAATGATGATGCAAACATATAAGGCAAAAGTGTCCATCAATTTCCAAGAAAACTTTTCTCCATGGGAGGCTATTGCTCCTTAGCCTGAAAGAGATGGCCTGGGGTAACAATGACTTCAGCCATAGGGAGTCACAGAAATACATGTTAAGGACTATTTCTTTTCCAAAACTGTACTATATCCACAAAGTGCAGAACATGGGTCAATATCACGCTGATTAGCACGTTTCCAATTCAGTAAGAGGATGTATGATGTCTATTTAGTGTTTGAGATGTCGGTGTCTAAAATCAGTGTACCTCCAGGAGAAAGTACTCAAGTGTCACAAAGTCTTCACGGTTGCTAGTGAAACCTGAACTAGTTCACGTAGGACTCAAAACCTGGCAAGCCTTTTTGAAACATCTAGATAAATCAGATGATTTTCCCAACCGAAACAAACCAGGATCAAACAGCTTTCCTCCCATGTTCAATGGGACTCAGAAACAACCAGCTCACCAACTCCCACGCTGGCTTCTCCCTGTTTGCATGTGACATTATTTTGTGGTAACTTTCCTTTGTTTGGAAATGTGTGTGACAGCCATACACCAAAGCACCATTTGGTTATACTGATTGGGAAACCACATAGAAGAAAGCTAATGCGGAGGAAATGTCATGGGTCACGCAGGAGACAGAGGGAAGGACCCCTTCCTGTTCTGCCCTTGTTAAATTCAGCCTAGCTCTCCCTCCCTTGAACTCACCTTTTGCTGGAGCGGTTCCCGCCTCTTTCTCTTTATTTGGTTCTGTGTGGAAAGTACAAGCACATCTTTAAAAGTGTCTTACAGCACTTGATTGGGTGATGAGTGGAGGGAGAGGGAGAAAATAGATGATTATGTTAATGATGCTACATACTCATTACACCGAGTATTAATTGGGAGTTTGGGAATCTCAGTTCAGACTCACTGTAACCTTTAATCAAAGCAGTTAATAAATGTGATTGTTTTAAATGTCTCTACAAAACCATGCAATACACATTTTGTTAAAATACACTTAACTCAGGGCCAGGTGTGGTGGCACACCCTTTTAATCCCAGCACCCAGAAGTTGGAGGCAGAGGATCTCTGTGAGTTCAAGGACAGTCTGGTCTACAGTCTGCAAGCTTTAGGAGAGCCAGGGCTACAAAGAGAGCCCCTGTCTCTGTAAAGCAAACCCTCCCACCAAAGAAAGAAAGAAAGAAAACAAAAACCACACACACCTGACTCTACCAGGACTGTATACTCTGAAGAGCACTTTGTTTTAGAAGTCGGCCGGGGACATTCTAAGGAACGATGACCCATGTAAAAGGGTCCCAATACCTTAGCTTCCGGCTGTTACAAGGAGGTATAAAACGGTTGTGAGATGTTTGCAGTTTCAAAAATGTTCTTGTGGGCACTCGGATCTTCTGGATTGGGCTGGGTGGCAATAAATGTGTTACGAGGGCAATGAGGTCAGATCTGGTCATCAATGTCATCTACCTTGTATTTCTTTCTGTTCAGAATCACATTAGTTTAGAGATAAAAAGATTGTATGTGTAAGGTAATAACTGTTAGGGCTGGAGGGATGGCTCGGCAGTCCAGAGAACTTGCTGTTCAAACAAACATGAGGGCCTGCGCTTGGATCCCAGCACCTACATCAGGTGGCCGACATTGCCTGCAACTCTGCCCCTCTTCTGGCCTCTGCCGCACCCGAATACATGTGTGTGTACATTCACACAGATACCCACACACAAATACATCTTAAAACATTAAAGTAACATAGTTTCCATGATGAGATGTTTTCTATGCTTTGATTTTTGTTGTTGGTGGTAGTGGTCGTGTGTGTGTGTGTGTGTGTGTGTGTGTGTGTGTGTGTGTGTGTGTGCTTTATTTTGGAAAGTAGTTTGCAAGGGTGAATGGTGGATATGAGGGGGCAGGGAGATGAGTGGAACTGGGATGCATGATGTGAAACTCATATAAAGAGTCGTTTAAAGTTAAAAAAAAATAAAAAATGATAAAACAAAAAAAAAAACATTAAAGTAACTGTTTTAACCATAGCTGGGCATGGTGGGCAATGTGTGCCACCTTGTAATTCTATGGAACCAAGAGGATGATGAGTTCAAGACCAGTCTGATATACAGGAGACCCAGTTTCAAACAAACAAACAAAAACCATTGAATATTATTTCAAGCAGGAGTGCTTTCCTCCACACCTTGTCTGTCTGTCCATCTCTATAACTAGTGAGCCAGACCTCAGCTGAGGACTATCTCAGTGGAGTTTGAGAGAAGGCATTTTGGCCATGTTAGCTCAATAGTGTATGACAAATATGAAATATGACAGAATAAAGGAAAAATAATTTATAGTAGCCTAGCACAACCTCTGACTGGCTGACAGAAGGGAAAGGCTTATGTGTCATGGCCTCTAGGTTCTCAGTGTGCTCAGGAAAGGCCAAAGCAAGCTTTACATACAAGAAGTAAACAGCAAGGAAGGAGGAGATCCTAAGAAGAATGTCACAAGTCTCCAGTGGCTTCAAGATTGACATCTGCAAACTGGAGTATGCCCATTTGACCTCTTAGGGGCACGGAGCTGAGCCTGTCTCATTCATTTGGAAATCCAGCAGTATTCCTTACTGCTTAAGGTTTTCAGTGAGACTGGTATTCCTAGCTAGACAAAGAGGCTTCTATGAGCTGCTTGAGTCTCCAGACTGCCCTCTGAAAAACTGTCTCCAGAACGGAAAGGCTGCATAATCCTCTCATAAATTTATAGAAAAAAAAAAAGAGAGAGAGGTGTGGTGGGGGAAGGGGGGCTAGAAATTGAAACCTTATTCAGTTCTACTTTGACTTGGGCAGTGGAGCCAGGGCAGTGGCCTCCCATCCCCTGGCCCCACACCACACTGCCAACTCAGGTAACCAGCAGACTACACTGACAGACAGCATGTCAGTGTAGTCGCTGACTTTTGGGTCATTGTTCTGCAGGCTGTGTTTTATTTTCAATTTGACTGCAAACCGACAATACAGGAAACTGCTATTTCTATGTAGAACTCCATGCTGTGTCTGGTACAGGGAGTCTCAACTTTCAAGTGTTTAGAAGAGAGCCCTGTATCCTTCTCCGGGGTTAGGGTGCCACCTGGAGTTGTGCATGTGATAAAGGCCCAGCGAGTGACTCACCAGATGCCTTTTTAAGGAGGAAGGGTGGTGAGAAAGATTGTTGTTGTTGTGTTTTTTGTTTTTCTGGCCTGGCTGGCTGGCTTGCAGGACAATGCACGTGATTTTAGGTTTCTTTCATCTTGGCAGGAGCAGACACACCAGTGATTCCCGAGGGCCACATTGAGCTTTTAACCATCAGTGGGGCTGACTCATCATCCTCTTAGCCCCTCTCTCTACCCAACGGGCGCCTTAAACCACAGGTCTCCTACATGTAAAGCAGACTTTGTATGTTTCTAGCTGCATGCAACCCCACCAAGAATTTGGTTAGATACATTTAATTATTATTTTTTTCCTCAATCTTGTAGGCAAGAGAATACGAACGACTCAATTATTTGGATCCCATGATGTGCCGCGGGGATCCCAAACCTTTCTGGAAATTTCCTAGACAATTTCTGAAGGTGCCTGATGGTGACATAGAGCAGGCTGAGAAGCTGTTGAGATGGGATCCATTTTCCATCCTGACAAGAGACACGCAAACTTTGTCTTTTACTAAATCAGGGACAGCTTCATCAATGCTTTGCCTCCACCAATATGAAACGTGAAGCCGGCAACAACTTCTATGTAACGGAAGGACTTGGAAATGATCCCACAATACATAGGAAGTGCTGTTCAAATTGGGTTAATACACTGTGGATTATTTTTGTTATCAACGGATCACACCTGTCATCATCCTCAGTTGAAAGTAGGTTAAAGCTCACAGCATCCACGGAGACCAAGTCATGCTGGGATAGACTTCAGCATCTGCAGCTCAAATACACGAGGCGGTGGCTTAACTTACCTTCTGGGGGAGGGGCTGGGGCAGACACTTCATTTTCTAGAAATGAAAAGAATGATGCAAGTGTTAGGCTCACTTCTCATAAGTAACGGGGCTCCACCCGGACTACCGTCTTCCTGTGCTTGCTGACGGAGGATCAGCCGTGGCCTTAGGCGGCCCAGGCACACTGCCTTGCAGTGTGTGGTGGGAGCCGAGGACCCAAACAGCCTGATATAGATGGGGTAGCATGATGCTGGAGAGAGCAGAGGTGAGATGAAAATCCAGGTTGTGCTCACCGCTTAGTTATTCATCCAAGACCGGAAGGGGCGGTACTCACCCGTAATCCCAGCCCTTTCCAGGTAGAGGTAGGAGAAGCTCATTGTCTGCTAGGTCTATCCCCTGAGTTCCAGGATAACCAGGGCTGTTTAAAATTTTGTCTCAAAATGTGAAAACACACAAAACCTCATCCAAGCAAGTGCAGACTGAGTATTTAATATTGCTAAATGTGTTGCCCCCAGTCTGGAAAAATGCCCATGACACTGATTTGATATTGGAGGGCTGCTGTCAGGACAAAATGAGACTCGGCAAGTGGCAAATGTATACTGTGGAATTCTAAGTGAAGTCCCTTTAACAGGTTCCCTTATTGTCTGACCTAGGTCTCTGCTCACGGTACAGGTATGTAGATTAGCTTTCTTGAGGGGACTCCTAACAGTGAGCAGGAGCCATCTCTGACTCTTTTACCAGCTTTTGGGACCCTTTTCCTCATATTGGGTTGCCCCATCCAGCCTCAATATGAGGGGAGCCACCTACTCTTACTGCAACTTGATATGCCATGGCTGAGTGGAATTCATGGGAGGCCTGCCCATTTCTCAAAAGGAAAGGAGAAGGAGTAGAATGGGAGGGGGGTGCAGAGGGGAGATGGAGGGAGGGACTGGGAGGAGAGGAGGGAGGGGAAACTGCCTGGTAGGTAGTGATGGGGGAGAGGAGAAATTCCCTCATAACAGCAGCAACAATGAAAAGGCACCAAGGTGACTCCAGTACGGTGGTCTTTTTTCCCAAGGACAACAAAGCCCTCAGTCCTCTGATTCTGTAACTTTTCATTTGTTACAAGGGAAAGCTATGGTCTCTGTGAAACAGAATTAACCCCTCCACTCCGCATGCTGGTTTCATTAAGGATGCATGCCTGGACTCCTACCTACACTTATGAACCAGTTCCAAAGCTCAGGGTTGGAGATTTTACATGCAACTTTGTGTATGCAGTGTGCAAAGAGTGGAGTGGTACGGCCATGCAGTGTGGTAAGGAACCTTCCATTAGAGCACAACTATTTCCAAGTGGCTAGGCACCCCAGGGTATAAAGGCATAAAGATGTCCCTGTGGGCTTCCCATAGACACCCCGAAGTGAGTGTTATTGGTTCTGTGTAAGTAAACCAGATGGCTTAATTCTAAAACAGGAAGAGACTGTTAATGAAGGCAATCTCCTTTAAAAGTGTTCCCCCATTTGATCATTAAATAAAGCCCAAAGATAAGAAAGTTGTATTTTAGGCAGATAATGGGAGCCCGGAAGCTTTCTATTTGTCCGTGTCTAGGATACAGCACATCTGCATGGATGTGGGAATGCACAAGTTAGCATGCTCAGGACGGCATGAGTTTAGACAGTAAGTGGATTATGCCGTGACAGAAATCAGAAAATGAGAAACGTGGGGATGTGGAGTGTAACAATGTCTTTTTACAAGTTTTATTTTGTATCTGATATAAGTTTCAATTTGTCTACTTACTTGTCTGATTTTTTTTCAAATGATTCTAGTGATCATTAAGTATTTTACTCTATTAATGAGGGAGAAGATAGATAGGTAGATAGATAGATAGATAGATAGATAGATAGATAGATAGATAGATAGATAGATAGATAGATAGATCAGCGGATGGATGGATGGTTGGATGGATGGATGGTTAGCTAGACAGAGTGGATAGATAGATAGATAGATAGATAGATAGATAGATAGATAGATAGATAGATAGATAGATAGATAGATAGATAGATAGATAGATAGGTAGGTAGGTAGGTAGGTAGGTAGGTAGATAGATAGATAGATAGATAGATAGATAGATAGACAAACAGATAGATCAGTGGATAGATGGATGGATGGTTAGATACATAGATATCAAAGGAGAAAAAGTATATGACCTTACATGCTAGCAGAAGATAACATGGCAGGATGTGGGGTCATTCACAGGCAGAGTGAAACACTGAAGTCCTTTTAGATGCCATCGACAAGAATGCATTCATGTCTTTCCGCATCATGGAAAGTATCATTAATGCCGTTGCCCGCTAGAAGAAGAAAGCCTCAGCCTTTTTATTTTCAGAGGTCAGAGTAAAGAAATGGGACTCTGGTATTGACAGCTTGACTCTGGGTGAGTTGTTGAGGCCCAGGACCTCTTCCTGGATCTTTCTGCAGACAGTGTTCTCGGTCTCCTGATCCTTCCTCCCCACAGTGGCAGAAGCTGTTTATCACACTCCTGCGATTCATCCCATTATTCTGTCTTTGAAGTCTCTTACCCACTGGGTTAGGTCTACTCTCTCAAGGTTAGCATTCAAAGCCATCGCTGCATTTTCTTGCCCCTCCCCACTCTTACAATGCTACCTCAGCCATTCCCTTCTAGAACTGTATTCTCTGTCCATCCTCTGACCTTCTTGCCACTGAAGGTCATTGTCTTGTTCTTTTCCTTGTAGGGCCTTTCCCCTATGACTACATCAGATAGAACTAAGTGGGATCCTGACTTTGGACCTACCCTATTCCACTATTCCACTTGCCCAGGCTCTGCGCACCTTTATGACTCCTTTCAAGGCCCTCTGGGCTGTGACCTTCTTTTCTTCCCTATTCCCAGCATTCTGTGACCACATCATAATATACTACTTATCAATTATGATTTAGTTATTTTCCAGCACTCTCAGTATACTTATATTCTCCTCTCCCCCCATCCCCCTGATTAAATATTGACAGGGATGCTTTTTTTTTATACCTCCCTGGCATCTTGTTTTGCTGAAAACACATTAAATGTCTAGTAAACTAAGTAACAGAAGAATGAAGAAAGGCTTCATGGATGGTTGTACACAAGCTATCAAGCTGAATCAGACTCTCAGCTTTGTTGTTGAGACAAGATCTTACTACACAGCTCTGGCTAGCATCAAGCTTTTTGTGGAGCCCAGGCTAGTCTAGAACACATTGCAAACCTTCTGCATCAGCCTTAGAAGTGCTGGGACTCCAAGCATGCGTGACCATACACACCTCAAGGCATATTTCCTAAGGAAAGCTATAGATTTTTTTTTGTTTGCTTGCTTTGTTTTGTTTTGTTTTCTAAGACCCAAGTGGTGCCTTGGGTGATTTCTAATCCAATAAATTAGAATCATCTTGGGTGTTGAAAGCTGTAAACATGCCTTGAATATAAATTGTCCATTTCCATTGTGTCTGAAGGATCCAGCCTCTTCAAGGCAGGCCAAAATATAAAAGCACAATGAGGATTTAGGAGCTTTAACTCAACTGCTTGGAGTCCGGGAGATGCTGTGTTAACAGCCAGCTGTAACCGATAGTCCACGCTGCAGAATCATAAGCCATTAGTGCTAAGACATCTGTATGGAAATGAAAGTTGTATGCTTCCTTGGGAAGAGAATTTGCCCTCTGCAGCACACAAAGAGCCCATTATGTTGCAGTCAACAAATAAACAGCAACAGCTTACTGACACCTGATGCGTTTAGGACGAACTTACATTGATGTATTTTAACTCTAGTAAGTTATTGGCCGGCAATTATCCCCTTTTCTCCCAGAAACTGAAACCCTGACACACCACACAGTTCATGAAAAGAAGCTAGCCTCTGTACCTCCTAAAGCATCGGTCCTCAACCTGTGGGGTCACAACCCCTTTGAGGATTGAATGACCCTTTCACAGGGGTCCTCTAAGACCATTGGAAAACATAGATATTTACAATTACCATTCGTAACAGTAACAAAATTACAGTTATGAAGTAGCAATGAAAATAACTTTATGGTCTGGGATCACCACAACATGAGGAACTGGATTAAAGGGTCGCAGCCTTAAGAAGGCTGAGAACCACTGCTCTAGAGGGAAGCTAGGGTCCATACCTTTATTCCCTCTCAGGCTAGCCTGAGAGCCCAAGCTCTGCAATAGGCCTGTGTTTCCTTTCTCAGTTCTCTGAAGGAGGCAGAAGAAATGAGCTGACAGACTTTCCAATATTGTGACTTCACTTTTCTCTCAGATCACCTTCAAGGTCACATGACCTCTAATGCTGCCCCCACCTCCAGGAGTATCCCTCAGTTTCCTCATTAGGAAATGGAACTAACAACAAAGCCTCTGCCTCAGGGTGGTCAGCAGGAAGGAAAGTGTTACTAGATGGCATCATCTATACCTTATTGCTTCCTGATTTTTCTTAACGATCATCATTTTTACTTGGCCACACCTGAGCAAGAAAACGTATGCCACCTGTTAAGGATTTGTCTAATTTTCAGGACCAGGGACCTCTCGGTGTTAAAATGTGTGTGGAATTGGGGTGGAGACTAAGGAGGCAGCCAGGAGTGGGACAGATGTGCTGCCCCACATCCACCCTAACTGTAAAACAGGAGCCACTACTAAACTGAGTATAATTTGCTGCTAGCATTGCAGTTCACAAGTTAGAGAGGCAGAGCAGTCATCAACCAGTCAATTGTGCTGAAACAGAACAGATAGTGGAAAAAAACAAAAACAAAAACAAACAAACAATAAAAAACCAAAACCTTCTGTCATTTCTGGGGCATTGGTACGAGTTCGTGGAACCTGGAGATAATAGGTGACCAGAAATGGTGCTGGCCAAGCAAACTTGACTCAGAAAATGAACCATTCCCAAGGTTTCAGCGCCCCGTGGGGTGTCCTTTAATATTACCTATATTGCTGCTTTTGTTTTTCTCTTTCTCCCTCATGTCTTTGTTTTGCACAATCTGTCGTGCTCAGCCTTGCCACCAAAATCATTTGCACACACCCCAAATTCATTGGCTGCTTCTGTGGCACCCATTTGTTAGTAGCGATATCCCTCATACCCCCACTGAGTATGGGGTAGGAAAGAGAACCCGTTATGAATCTGGCTTACAAAAGTGACTGAGAGAGGAGGACCCCGTGGTTAAGGAACTCACAGGTAAATGATTGACAGCATCAGTTCTGTCGCCTCTCCTCGCTCTGCCCTCTTCTGATACTCGGGACCCTAGAGCTTCAGAAACTGCCATTTGCACGGGATCTGATCAGATCACAGATTGTGAGGGGAGATCAGTGGCTAAGTTCAAAATTCTGCATTTCTCACAGGCCTGTGGGCACTGTGGGGCCGCTGGTCCACAGCGTACACGTTGAGCATCACGGCTCAGCTCAGACCCTAAAGGTCCCCTATTTGACTTCCGTTTCATAGATGGTGGTAAATGCTAAAGTGTTTACAGTAGCTGAGGGCCTTTCTTCCCTCTTTGGTCACAAGTTTCCTAAGGACAAGACCCATCTACTTTTCCTTTCCAAGTTCCACACAGCAGGTGCTCTGTAAATATAGCTGTCTGGCAGGCTGTTCCTACCCGCACAAAAGCCCCTTCTCCTTCGTGCCAAGAAATCAAGAACTGTCCCCCGGTGCTCCGTGGGCTGCTTTCTTCAGTTGCATTACCCACAGGGAACGCTATGTCTTCCATCGCTGGCCTCCTGCTGGCGGAGGCTCCCGGGCGCCCGCCCAAATCCATCTTTTAGATTTCATCTTAACTGTCAACACAAGTCTTGCATTTCTTAACAAGGGCAGGAGAGCAATCGCGGCTAGGGTACTGGCTCTCAGGAACAACGCACCCCTTTCCTTTCTAAGGAATCTGTCCCCTTTTAAAATCCAGGCTGGAAAGGCAACTAGAACCAAGAGAAAACAAAACAAAACAAAACAAAAAAAACCTGTCCCACCAATTTCTAGGCAAATACCCTTCAGGCAGTTGGTAGGCGTTTCCCTGTGTGGTACTAGCCAAGAGGTACCTTCTTCGGTAAACTCTCCATATCTTAAACAGGCAAATATATATCGACAAAGCAAGATTCCACTAAACTTCTGCCTACTCAAAAGCCAAAATACAGAGTCTGAGCTTTGAGAGCCAGTCCGATAAAGACCGGTTCCCTCTCTGGTCTCATCCATTAGCAGAAAACATACCAATAGGTCTGGAAGAGGGGGAGTGTGTAAGTTGCCAAAGAAAAAGAAGGAGGAGGAAGAGGACAAGAGGAGAAAGGAAAATAAATAACCAGAGAGAGCCCAAATATCTTAGCGGAAAACATACAAATGAGTGAGCGGGATTCTGAAACTGCAACGAAGCCGCTTCTTTCTTCCTAGACCGGAGCGGGTAGCCTTTGATCGTTTCTAATTCGCAACCGGCTTTCCCTTCCTCTGCAAGGCTGAAATGCTTTCGGATGCTTGATCTATTTATGGTGGTTTTTCCCTATGATCACCTACTGTAAAAAGCACAGGTATGCCGCCAATGGCAGGCCTGCACGTTCTGTGCCCAGGCATTCTAATTGACGGGCACTGGTGGCAGGCATGAGACAACCTCGCACATGGCCTTCAGCTGCTGAAGAAACACTGCGAACCAGCGACTCCATAAATGGTGCGACTCTCTCCAGAGGAAGCCATGTCCACTTTCAATGCCAAGGGTTCGGTGGTCAGTAACTTAGTGGAGGAGGGGAAATCTTAACTCTTAGATGGCAGTAAGCTCTCGGCATATGTGTGTCTGTCCACTAAAATGGCATAACTCAGTTCTCTCTTTTTCATAGGCTCACTGCCTGTCACCAAGCTGTCACACATAGTAAATATTATTACATTATTGTATTTTATATTGTCATATATTTAAGCACTACATTATCATTAAAAACATTCTCTTTTATTTTCTATGTTATTTATATTATGGGGTGCATAATTAACTACACTACGTGAATGTTACATATATGTAGAGTGAGGAATGACACATAAAAAAGTTGTCATTGGGGGCTGGAGAGATGGCTCAGCAGTTAAGAGCACTGACTGCTCTTCAAAAGGTCCTGAGTTCAAATCCCAGCAACCACATGGTGGCTCACAAACATCTATAATGAGATCTGATTCCTCTTCTGGGGTGTCTGAAGACAGCTAAAGTGTACTTACATATAATAAATAAATAAATAAACAAACAAAAAAAAAGTTGTCATTGAATGCTATGTCTTTTGTGGTTTCCATTCTGTCACCAATGGATGAAGCTTTTGAAAAATGAATCTTCTAAAGCCTTCCTTTGGTAATACGACCCTGAGGCTTATTTATCTTTGAGGCAGGGTCTATCTAGAACATGCAAGACTTGAAACTCTCCCATGCCCAACCCACTGTTATAGAGGTCACTCTTGGTAACATAGCAAATTCTCTTTTTTTTTCCATTAAAGGGGCCATGAGCATTGTATGCGTTTGTGTGCTGATGGTGGACTTCCTCTATGTACTTCCTCTACTTGGAGCAAATACCCCGACGACAGCACACCAGAAGGAAATAGCCTCAATGTAAAACATGGTTTGCATGGAGACTTTTACCATACCACCTAGGGAAATATCAGCTGTATTAACTACTGCCACCAAAAACTTAACACTTGATTTATAATAATAGTTCTCAAAGTAAGGGCTGAGAATCCTGAGCCCAGAGACTCTTTTAGAGAGTCTCGATTATCATCGTTACTTCTGTAATTTTAAGATATAATTTGCATTCTCTTTTGCTCACATTCTTCCAGGTAAATAGTGGATTTTTTTTCTCCACTATTCCCCCCCGCAAAGGACACACCACATGTAATGACATCAGCATTCTGACAGAAAGAATGCATGCTTATATATTTTAATGTTTGAAACAACTTTTGAATTTTAATTTTTTTCAAAACTAATAATCAGAAACTGGTCATCGCCTTCAGTGACTATGAGTGGTGTGTCTGAAACTCTACTCACTTCCAAGGTTGAGCAGGGACTATCGTCTGAATCTTAGCAACACAGCAAGGTCCTGTTCTGAAAGCATAAGAATGTGTGTGTGTGTGTGTGTGTGTGTGTGTGTGTGTGCATGCGCGCGGGTGTGTGAACTATGTATCTAGGTGAGAATAGGGTAAGGTCTTTTTAATGTGAATAAATTCATGATATATACTTCATTTGGAGCTTTGATTGATAAAAGTGTGAAATTTCTTATAGAGGACCCAGGTTCAATTCTTAGCACCCACATGATGGCTCACAACTATATGCAGTTCCAGAGGATCCGACACCGACTTCTGGCTCTTCATGCATGTGGTACACAGATGTAAATGAAGGTAAAGTGCCCACACACATAACATAAACAACAAATAAGCATTTTTTTAAAAAAATGTAACCAAATATGGTAGCACATGTCATTAATTCTAATTCTAAGGAGGGAGAGGCAGGTAAATCTCTGTGAGTTCAAGGCCAGACTGGTCTACAGAGTGAGTCCCAGGACAGTCAATGCTACGTAGTGAGACCCTGTTTAAAAGCTTGGTTGTCGTCTTCCTCTTCCTCCTTTTCTCCTTTTCTCCTTATTTCTTCTCCTCTCCCTCCTCCTCTCCCTCTTCCTCTCCCACCTTCTCCTCTTCCTCTTCTTCTTCCTCCTCCTTTCTTTTCCTCCTCTTCCTGTTCATCCTTTTCTCCTCCTTTTCTCCTTTTTCCTCCTCCTCTCCCTCCTCCTCTCCCACCTTCTCCTCCTCTTCTTCTTCCTCCTCCTTTTCTTCTTCTTTCTTTTCCTCCTTCTCCTTCTCCTCCTCCTTTGTGTGAGGTCACAAAGGTGGGAGGATGGATCTGGGAGAACTGGAAGTGAGTGTGATGGGGAGCATTACTTGAAATTCCCAAATAATCAATAAAAAATATGTTGGAAAACAAAACAAAACTGTCAAATGACTTTGGAGGTAGCAACTTGTTTTCCTGTGGATACAATGACAGAGACACTATCATTCAATATTGCTTCCTCTATAATATTCCTTCCATCTACCTTATTCACTTATCAAAATTACAAGGGCCACCAGGGAGGCAAATGCATTTTTATCAAGCTTCTCAAGTTGCTTCACTAAGGTCCCTGAGATGTAACGAAGTCTTGAGAGAGCACAGAACACTAGCCGTGGGGGAGGCAGGTTGCCTAAATAAGCAACTTTAAAGATGTTGCTCTCCCTTATGTGTCTACCTTGTGTTTGCATAGTCTTGAAAGTGCGTGCTTTCTTATATGCCGGCTGTTCTCAAGGTTTCACTAAGCCCTCTGTAGTTAGTCCATCAGGACACGTGCATAACAGCTCAAGGCGGGATTTCATCTAGTGACAGACAGCACAATAAAAGTGACCTTCCAGCAAAGTACAACAGGAAAGATACAAATAAAAACTCATTTGACACAAAAACCAGTAGTTTGGATTCTTGGGATAACACATTCTACAGTCTCTGTAGTGTATGGCAAAGTTAAATTACATGTACTGTGATCTGTTGTTCACTTTTGGTTTTTGAGATGGAATCTCATGTAGCCCAGGCTAACCTTACAGCTGCTATATAGCTAAAGATGGCTTTGAACTGCTAATCTTCCTGTCTCTATCTCCCAACTTCTGGGATTCCAGGCCTACGTAATGACACCTGGCTCCCATTTGGTTCTTTTAAAATGTAGAAGGTTTTTTGTTTGTTTGTGTTTGTTTTTTTTAGTTTTTTAAGTACAGAGATATTACACTTTAGAAATAATTCTATCCAGTATTGATTAAAATGATAAAGATTACCAGGTTCTAGAACAAAGTGAACCCTTAGCATTGCAGACAGCCCTACTCTTTAAAATGGCTTAACCCATATAATCCAGATTTATCTGCTGTGGCCACATGTTGCTGAAAACTTGCTTCTGAATAGACAAACTTT
Source organism: Tokudaia tokunoshimensis (assembly GCA_036184795.1). Lineage (NCBI taxonomy): Eukaryota > Metazoa > Chordata > Mammalia > Rodentia > Muridae > Tokudaia > Tokudaia tokunoshimensis. Next base: position 11,264,998 of record BTHU01000007.1, read on the forward strand.
AATTGTTCATGGATTTTGAAGATTTCAATGACTCACACTTCAGCTTGATGGAATTTCCCTAAATCCACAGGGCTTTTTTTTTTTAAAACCTCTCAGTTAGCTTGTGTTTTTGTTCAAATTGTACGTGTTTCAACTCACAATGCCATTCCACACAGAAAGAGGATGAAGATACAGGCATTGTCACACAGCAACAAGTACAAGATATTTCACCCAGGACAATGACTTTGCTTCTTTCTCTCCTGTTTCCAAAGACAATCAAATGAAGTCAGAATGGCCATTAGGTAAAACTGGACACAAATGTTAAGAAATTGAAATAGTATAGCACACATCATAAGGAAAAGATTTCACAAGTGATTTGCATAGTCAATATTTTTCTCTTTAAATTCCACACTTTGTCTTGCCCTGGGAGCTCTGTCTTCTTGACTCTGTTTGTAGTCAGAGGTTATGGGATAAATCCCTTCAAGGCCTTCACCCAAGCTCCTGCTGGGTCTCACTTTGGGTGACTTTTTAAAAATAGAGGAAAGCAAGTCGTCCTCATGCCAGATGGGGTCATAAAAATAAGATGGCAGAGCAATAAATAAACCAGTGGCACTCAATTTGTCACACATCCCATCCATGTGCAGTCAAGACTATCTCTTTCTGTAGTCATCTGAGAACAATTCAGAGTCAGGAAGACTGACTCTTAAAGGCAGCTCTAGAGAAATCTTATGTCCCTCAAAGTCAAGTCATAACTGTTGGTGACACATAGCTATAGGCTCAACTATTCAAGATGACATTTTCATCTAAGTGGGAAAGGCCATGTAAAGAAACAGCTCAATGTCCTTTTCTTTCTGAGAGTTGGAGACCCTTCAACACTCTACGCTTCAATGGAACACAACAGAGAGCCTGGTGTATCTGAATTGCATAAAAACTAAGATTTTCCACTTTGAGTAAAATAAGCACGTATTCCTGGTGGCAACAATGGTCATCACAATAACACCAGCTCTGATTATTGTGTCTTTGCCTGCCTGTAACCCCAGCTCTCAAGAAACAGAGGTAAGAGGAGTGCCAAGTTCAAGGCCAGCCAGCGCTCCACAGAAAGAACTAGCCAAGACTACACAGCAAGACTCTGTTTCATAAACCAGCAACTAAGTTGGGCAGCACTTGGGAGGCAGAGGCAGGCGGATTTCTGAGTTCGAGGCCAGCTTGGTCTACAGAGTGAGTTCCAGGACAGCCAGGGATAAACAGAGAAACCCTGCCTTGAAAAAAACAAAAAACAAAACAAAACAAAACCCAGCAACTAAAACAAAAAACAAAAGAGCTTTTATCTGGTCACATGTTTTAAACTGACAACAGATTAGGAAGAAGCAGCCAATGTTGTTGGGAATACCAAAGCTTCTATAAAATGTAGGTGTTTAATAGCTTATGTCTGACAAGGGTTCTGGGCTCACTGCCCGTAGTCTTGCTATATGGTAGGACTCATTCTCAGCACTTTATCTGATTTATTCCCAGTTTATGAAGACCTTACAAGTCAGGTATTATTTTTATCATATTTTAGAAATGAGAGATCCAAGGCATAGAAAGTATATGGAACTTAGTATATGGTTTAGCAGGAATTTAAGCTATCCAGAATATGTGCCATTAGTACCATACAGTAATGTTTGATAAGAATATTATTTAACATATATGAAAAAAGGCCAAATATATACAGGCCAACCATAAAGACATCGAATCCCAACCATGATGAATTAAAATGTTCAATTCTGTGAGTAAGAGAACTTTCAATATAAATAGGACATCAGCTACGGCATGACATTTTATAAAAGACAAAGACCATAAGCAGAGCTTCCTGGGGAATTTGAAGAGGAAGTTTTCGACGCTATCTGGAGAAGACTTGAATGACTTTGAAGAAGAAAGATGTTTTAGCCCAAATGGATAAAATAAATACAAGTCAGAAATCGAGTGAAACGAACCCACAAGACCTGACATGTGAAATGTAACTTTAGATATTTCATTTGTATGCCATACTGACCTATAAAAAGACTCTTAGGAAGCATAAAAGAGCAAAAGTCTTATTGAAGTGGATTTAAACTTGAAAGACACAATGAGAGTCAGCTTATAGTTGGTTTCTTGTGAACTCATCTTAGAGGGAGAAATAGACACTGGGCAGGATGAACCTCGCTTGCTCCCTGCTAACTCACTCGGCCCATCCACACCTGCCCCTATGAGATCTAAAAGCTGCCTCTGGAATCACACGCAGAGACTGTAAGAGCACTGCCTTATGGGTGGGAAGAGCCTGAAATTTGGCTTGTGTATCTGTGTGGCAACAGTCTCTGTAAGTTAAAGCCTGACCCTGTCTATGCAGAACAGATTCAAGTGGGATAAGACAATAGCATCACTTTGGTTTAGGGGAGATGTTTGTTAAAAAGTAAAAATAAAAATAAAACCTATGGGGGCAGAGGTCATATTCTCTCTGTTTATGAAATAATCTGCAGTCTCTGGGAAATTAAACAGTAAGGTCTTGGTTCTTCTTCATGGTTTGGTCTTTGTTAATAGGTGTGCTGTCAATTTTGAAGAAATGGCTTTCGAATGAAAACTAGATTCTTCACAATTTACCTAACTCAGAATAACACAATTCAGTAACTAACTTCTTGGGGAATTATTGAGTTTTCCCAGGATGCTACACTCTGAACCAACCAAAGGGTTTCAAGGGAAAAAAAATTTCATTGTATTAAGAACTGGTGCTAAGTGATGGTGAGACAGGACTGATTTCTTATTGCTAGGACTTTTCACTCTGTATATTTATTATCTAACACACACAAGTGCACCTAGAGATGCAGCCTAGAGTTAGAATTAGCACAGAAGTCACTGATGGCCAAGAGTCATCTTAGTGTTCCTTAATAGAGGCTTCACAGAGAATTAGGAAGGTGTGCTGGGAATATTCTTCTAGCAGCCTCCAGATGAAGATGTAGAACTCTCAGCTCCTCCTGCACCATGCCTGCCTGGATGCTGCCATGCTCCTGCCTTGATGATAATGGACTGAACCTTTGAACCTGAAAGCCAGTCCCAATTAAATGCTTTCCTTAGGGGGAAAAAAAAAAAGGAAGGTGTGCTGGTAAAAATAGAAAATTTTAATAATAGTAAAATCTTCTTTAGAGTCCCATAAAGACTCTAAATTGTTATTTTAAAATAAACTGGTCACAAGTAGTTTACGTTAAAAGAACAAGCATGCTTTCTATGTCTGTAAAAGCAATAGCAATAATGTCATACTTACTTCCTCTCATAGATCCCCTAAGATTTAAAATAATGTATTTGCAAGAGCATTGAAGAAGACCATTTCATTCACATTTTTTTTTTGTTTTTTTTTTTTTTTTTTTTGAGACAGGGTTTTTCTGTATAGCCCTGGCTGTCCTGGAACTCACTTTGTAGACCAGGCTGGCCTCGAACTCAGAAATTCTCCTGCCTCCGCCTCCCAAGTGCTGGGATTAAAGGCGTGCGCCACCACTGCCCGGCTCTTTCACATTTTTAAAAGATTTATTTATTTTATGTATATGAGTACACCATTGTTCTCTTCAGACACACCAGAAGAGGGCATCAGATCCCATTACAGATGGTTGTGAGCTGCCATGTGTTTGCTGGGAATTGAACTTTTAGGACCTCTGGAAGAGCAGTCAGTGCTCTTAACTACTGAGCCGTCTCTCCAGCCCTCATTCAAATTTTTAATGAGATGATTTATTTAAACGGTGGGTGGCTTAGCTCAGTGTGGGTAGCTTATTCCAACATGAGTGTTAGAGGATGGTCCTTAAAATTGCCATTGATAAGGAAACACTGTAAACCATGTGTTCCTGTCGACCTTGAAAGTAAGTGCTTGAAAAGTGGGAAAGACGAAGTTGGCCTGTAATCCCAGCCCTGGGGAGGCTGAGAGAGGAGGACAGCAGATTCAAGTCCAGGATGAGCTACAGAGCAAGACACCACTTAAACAAAAATGAAAATGTCTGAGGGCCAGAGCCACGTCTCAGGCCCAAAGTAATGCAAGGCGCCAAGAAAATCCAAGTACTTGACACGTTTCCTTTCTCTTAAGCTTGCTAGACAAGCAGGGAACATTGGACCTGTTTTCCAATCTCCTTGACTTTCCTGCTATTTGAAATTCCTTGGAAATAAGAGGGAAGCATCTTCAGCCATACTTGACAAGAAGCAAGAACACACTTGCTTTCCTACAGCTTTTTTCTAAGCGATTTATTTAGAGAGATGGAGAGGAAAGAATCACCCAGTCCTTTATTTATCTCCCTAACAGGTGCAGTACAGATGATCACAAAAGCAGGCACTAAAAAAGAAGAATTCTGCCAAGCATTAAGCCCCTCCAGGGTGCATTTACCCCAAGTGGTCCTTCTTAAGCAGACAGCCCAAGCCTGCACTATGAATCTCTAGTGTTTTGAGGCAGCTCTTTTCTGAATGGGTTGGGAGTGGTGGGGGTGGGGGTTAATACTATAGTACTCATTCCAATCATTTCTTTTTGTCTTGTTTTTAAGATAGCATCTTACTATTTGGAAAGATACAGATAGAGACAGAGATAGAGATAGAGATACAGATACAGATACAGACATAGATAGATAGATAGATAGATAGATAGATAGATAGATAGATAGATAGATAGATAGACAGACAGATAGCCCAGACTGGCCTTGAAGTCTCCATGGATGTTGGGATTCTAGGCATGTGTCTCTGCAACACACCTGACAGTATTACGTCTACATTCCTCATCTGGGTCTTTTGTTTGACAAACATGATCATGCCGAGTTGGAAGACAGATGCTCTTGACTAAAAGAAAAAGGCTTCCCACTTTCTCCTCTATTCTTTTAGCTTGCTTCTTATAAATTATTAACTTCCCTCTAATTTAAGGTTATATATTAAATATTACATATATTATATTATTATATATAACATATACAATATGTACAATTTATTATATCATCATATGTAATTTAAGATATATACATATCTTAACTATCTCTATCTATATATCTATATCTATAATATATATATGTATATATATCTTTCCAAATCAAGTTTATTTTGGGACTTCAAATAAGCCATCCATGGCCTGCATGTGGAAGCTGAAGGTCAACGAGTAAATATGAGAGGGAGGCTTCCCATCACTGGGCTCCTTTTGTAGCGATGACTAAGCCTCAAGCCACGCTGAGAAATAGGCGAGAGGTGAAGGATGCTGCTTTAGATTCAGCTTGGGTTTTGGACTCCCCAGAACATTAAGATGTTCTAGGGACCAGGAAAGAAAAGCATAGGAAGTGAGGCAAGCTTCCAGACTGAAAATCATTTCCTGTGACTGTGTTCCCTCCTGCTCCCACTGAAAAAGACCCGGGTAGACACAGCCAGGATTGTACGTTGAATGTCGATACAGCTGAAAGGCCTTGGCTTTGATTCTGGAAGTTAGAGGAAGACACCTTTACCACTGCAGCCATAAAGGACCCTGGGTGGTCCTGTGCCTTCAGGGTTAAAGAAAAGATCTGGCGTGAAAGGGGAGAAAATTATGACCCCAACAGATGTTTTGATCAATGCCCAAGGTTTGATCTCTCCTAACTAGTTATGTAGGTAAAATACAACCATGTGATAAAAGTGAAGTTCATCTTGAGGCCTCAATCCAATGTGTGAGAGAAGAATCTTTCAAGATTGCATAGAATCTAACAGTCAACAACCCCGTGCAGATCCTAGGGCACCAGGCTTTGTGCCTTTCATCACTACATGTTGTAGAGGTAGAATAATTTTTATGTGTTTAAGAGTCATTCGTCTTGTTTGTATAATTTTTATTACATTTTATTTAGTGTGTGTGTGTGTGTGTGTGTGTGTATGTGTGTCCATGTGGGCCCATGTGTGCTAATGTGAGCATGTGGAGATCAGAGGACAACTTGCAGCATTTGGTTCTCCCCTTTCACCGTGTAGGTCTCATGGATGGAACTTATGGTTGATAAGTGTGGTTGCAATTGCCTTTATCTGCCAAGACACCACACCAACCCCATATTCTTTTTAAACTAATAAAGATTCCATCCCAAAAGGAAAGGTTATTGAAACTTTATTAATTTTTAGGTTTCTAGTTTCTTTTTGCCTGGAAAAAGGAAAATTTCCAGAGGCAGGTTATGTCTTTGCATATTAGGACCCAGAGGGGCAATTATCCATGAAGATGAGCAGAAATCACCTTGTAGATCCCTCTGAAATGGAGTAGAGTCAGGCTTAAGTAATAGTGGAGACTTAAATGGAGACTTTGGCAAGGCATTCTGGGTGATTCCTACCCACCGAAGCTTCCTTTCATTGCTCCCTCTCACCATCTGATTAGAAAAGCACAATGGCTTCAGGTTCTATATGAATACAGACAGTAATATAGGTCCACCGGATAAGTAATACAGTTGTCCAAATGCATATGCAATGGATGAAATACAGAGTAAACAATGGAAAATAGTTACTCCTATTCTGGGCAAGGGTGTAGCTCAACAGCGGAGCACATACCCAGCATGCATGAGGCCCTGGATTTGATACCCAGCACCACCAAGGGAAAAAAGATGCTTTCTGTTTCCAAAGGAGTCCCTAAGATAGCCAAAACATTTTCATGGCTCCAAATAGGAACTATACTAATTCTTTCCACTAGGCTTTCTCCTTGAGGTTCAAAGCTGCACCCATCTTCTTCTTCCTTAGAATGACCCACTACCCCAAGAACTGGCACCAGATTCCATGAACTAGGCCACCGCAGGTTGGAAGCATCTAAGTGAGATGTCCTTTGCACCTTTAGGTGCTGAAAACGCGGTCTCTTTGCCAGATCCTATCAAGGCTCACAGCCTAGTGTTCCCAGCTGTGGAGGAGAAGGAAGATTTGTCAGGGCTAGAAGGAGCTGGCTCTTTGGGGGAAGTATCTACAGGTAGTTCTGAAGTATGACATATTTTAATCCTGGTGCTGTCATTCACAGGGTGGCTTCGGTGGAATAACAGCCAACAGTATTGACTGTGAAACCATCCACAGGGTGTGTGCCGGCTACAGACCAGAGCAGCACAGAAATTATCATGTTCTTCGGGATGTAGATGACAGTAGTCCTTAAAGGCAACAATCTCATGAAGGCAAACTGAAGATGCAGTTCCTTTAACAATCAGTTCTGCTGGATAGGGAATTTAAAAAGGAAATCTCCGTACTTCCTCGATGGCTTTTAAATATGTCAGTGATGCTTTGGGGGACGCTGCTTCCCACCAGCCAAATTTAAATTAAGCAAAGAATCTATGGGTATAAAATTACTGTCCTGGGCAGAGGGGCCCCTACACCAACTATAAAACATATTTTGACTGAAAAAAAAAACTCGTGGAGACTTTAGTCTTCATGTGAATTTATGTCTTAAATGTACAAAATATATATGAGTAAAAAATATACATCTTTTTTCTAGCTCTCTAATTTCATTCTCTCTAAATGCAGAATATATATAGATTTGGACCAAGTCACCAAAGCAAACACAAACCAACCTTGCATCCAGCAGGCAGAATAATTTAATTTGCTTTATTGGTTCTGCAGCCTAGCACCTGACTTATTAATAATTTAATTTGCTTTATTGGTTCTGCAGCCTAGCACCTGACTTATTAATCTTCGAGCTTTCTTGTTGTTTTCAGTTGGGATTTCAAACAACGAATGACATTCAGACTGATTAAAAATAATCTTCTGTTTTCAGTTAGGAATCAAAAAAGGCATTTCATCCAAGTAAGCCTTGAAGAGGCAGGTCAAGTGACCCATTAGATAAAAGGGACATTTAATACATATATAAATCATTTGCATTACAAATAAGACACTTTGGCAGGGGTTAAACACACACACACACACACACACACACACACACACTTCCCCGGAGTTGGGATTAAGTTCCCATATTAATGCATGCATTTGGTGTGGTTATTTTGGGAGAAAGACTTCACCCATCAATGTTCTCTGCCACTAATAGGGCCAACCTGTAACTGATCGCCTCAACCTGTCAGCACTGACTACCTAATTACATAAAGAAAAAATACTTAAAAGCCTTTTCAGAATTTGGTTAGTATCTCAACTTCAGCGTTAGCGTGCGGCATCTCTTGCAAAGTTCTTCACAATAACAGCAATAAACACTTTTCGAAATTGAAAAGGAAAAGCCTAAATAATATTGTTTTTATGTTCTCTGCTAAGCTTGTGTATGTGTATCTGTGCGTGTGGGCGAGTATGCTTTTATCTACAGAGGAGGAAAGAAAAGATTCAAAAGTCCCAAGTGAATCAGATTTGATTTAAATATTTATATATTTGTATTAGTCCCAAAGAAGCAAAACATCAAAAACTTGGCTTGTCAAAAACTTGGCTCATCAAAAACTTGGCTCAAGACTCAAAGGTATTTCTCTCTCTGTAATCTTTAGTAAAGGATGAAAGATTTATATCATCCCAAGGGAAACCAGAGTATGAGGTAATATTTATAAAAGATGTTTCCATTAGAAGTTAGTTAATGTATTTATGTGAATGCACATTTTTACTATTTTCACGACCGCGAACACCAACTTACTTATATTACTAACCAGCAATTTTAATAGACTGATCTTTTTATAGAAAGGGGAAATTTTTCTTCTAATGAAGACTACTCCTTAATTGCCTTCCTTTCTTATTCTTGATTACTTTTTTTTAAAGGCTACATATTTTAGAAATGTATGTAGCAAATGCAGAAGAGGCACAATCTACCAATCATATTCAGAAAGATTTTCTTTTCCAGCAAGAATTTCAAAGCTAGGTTCCCAAAGGACAATCAGAGAAGAATTCTTATTTGTATATTCCAAATGCCTTTCTGTGAGAAGAAAAAGAAAAAC